>ML811262.1:20794-55199 GCA_009831015.1 Picea engelmannii | reverse complement strand
TCAAGATGTACCAACATCATCAACTATACACCTCATGTATGTGCCAACTCATCAACTACTTGTCTCAACCATGTACCCAACATGTAACTCAACCAAAATCCCTCATCAATTTCATCATCCAAATATGATTTGTAACTCTGTAACAGACCTAGTGTATATGATCACATACCTGCAAATCTTCCTTAACATTAACAACAAGAGACTAGCATTTTCATCAAACTTTACTTTAGTCTCACATGACTAATTTTGGATTAGTCAACAACCCTAACTTGAAATAATCATAACTATGTACTTGTAATGAATAAAGATCTGAAAATAGTACACAATGTTCTCCAATTTCTTTTATGCAATTCCTCCAGGTTTCACTACTTGGAACCTCTCAGAAAAGGAGTTATAGCAAAAAATGGTATACCTTGCTGAACTTTGACTTATTCTAGAGAGATAACTTGTAGAGCGTGCCCTGCATAGAATATTTGTTGTATGGATCTAAAAATGGTCATAAAATACTACATATTGTACTCTAACCAATACATTTTGTCTCACTGAATTTGGATCTGTTATGAAGAAGTTATGACGTTTTTTTCCTGAAACACATGTTTTAGACTAGTTTCAGGACTAGCCACAAACCCTATTTTCCATAGAGTGTAAATCCAAAAATACAACGACCCACAAGCTCACGTTTTTATCATAGCTTCTTGAATATGTTTCCTAAATGACCTCTAGATTTCACGGTCTAAATCATTCTAGAAAAAAAGTTATTGCAAAATGGTAAGATGACTTGTAAATAACATACCTTAGAAAGCATCATATTTGTTGTATGGATCTAAAAATGGTCATAAAATACTACATATTGTACTCTAACCAATACATTTTGTCTTACTGAATTTGGATCTGTTATGAAGAAGTTATGACGTTTTTTTCCTGAAACACATGTTTTAGACTAGTTTCAGGACTAGCCACAAACCCTATTTTCCACAGAGTGTAAATCCAAAAATACAACGACCCACAAGCTCACGTTTTTATCATAGCTTCTTGAATATGTTTCCTAAATGACCTCTAGATTTCACGGTCTGAATCATTCTAGAAAAAAAGTTATTGCAAAATGGTAAGATGACTTGTAAATAACATACCTTAGAAAGCATCATCAAAAGAATTTATCCTCCCTTGAATTTTGGCCTTCTTTACTTCACCTTCCCTCTGAAATTGAAAGTTTTAAACCTGTGAAGTAAAGAAATGCAGATATATTCTTAAGCAAAACATAATTTAATCAATGGCTCATACACAGAGTACACAGAGATTTTATACTGAAAACCCTCAACCGGGAAAACCTTTCTTATATTCATTATTGAATTTCACCATTCACCATACAATATATACAATGTTTTTATGTATTTCGTAGATACCAAAACCCTAATCCCTTAATCCGGGATTAATTTAGTAAACTACTAAAAATAGCAAAAACCGCCCAAAAAACAATTTTTGGGGCGCTGCGCGTAACCAGGGGGGGGCATACCTTCCCCCCCTGGGACTCTCCTAGGAAATCACTTGGCACACATGACACAAATACCACTACTAAAGGGATCTTCAGACGCAGTTGTCGAACCTGACACACCCACACACACACATGCAAAGAATACAACACATACCCAACATTCTCCCACTTGTTGTTTTCTTTGCATCCAGGGGTCCAAGGGATTATATAGTCAACAATCCAGGGAAGCAATGCCCATTGTTACTCTACACCAGGAGAAATTTTCTATGCTCATAGACTTTGTCAATGAATCTGCAACATTCTTCAAAGTGTCAACCTTTTCCAGCAACACCTTATTTTCCTCAACCATGTCTCTCACAAAGTGATACTGAACATCAATATGCTTTGTCTTCGAATGATAAGTTGGGTTCTTTGCTAGGAATATTGCACTCTAATTGTCACAATCTAATCTCACTACTTTTTGTACCAACCCAATACCTGAACACAATCTTTGTAACCATACTGCTTCCTTTCTTGCATGAGTGGTTTCCATGTATTCAGCTTCTGTAGTTGGGACTGCCACTACAACCTGTCTTTTGCTCATCCAACTGATTTCTCCTCCAAATAGGTTAAACACATACCCATTTGTAGATATTTTTTGATCCAGATCTCCAGACCATTCTTCATCAAAAAATCCATGTATGTCCGCCACTCTGTCCAATCCTGGTCTTCCTTGGTAGAACAATCCATAACTGGTAGTGCCACGAAGATACCTGAAGACCCTCTTTACTATTGTCCAATGCTCCTTCCCTAGTTTTGACATATACCTGCTCAAAACTCCCACTGCATGTGCAATGTTCGGTCTAGTACAGACCATTGCATACATCAAATTTCCAACTGCACTGGCATACATAACATGGGACATGTCCTCTTTTTCTTCATGTGTCTTGGGACACTGATCTGTAGATAACTTTACACCTATAGGAATAGGAACCTTGACCGGTTTACTTCCATGCATATTAAACCTCTTCAATATCATCTCAACATATTTTCTCTGATTCAACTAGAGTGTCATGTTTGCATGATCTCTTTTAATCTCCATTCCCATATTGAAGTTAGCAGGACCGATATCCTTCATGTCAAATTTGGAGGATAGCTGCGATTTTACCTCCTTGATAACATCAATGTTATTTCCTACCAACAACATGTCATGAACATACAACACTACATAAATGAAGTGATTACCAACCTTCTTGGAATATACACAGTGATTAGCTCTGCTTATTACAAATCCCAATCCAAGGATGTATGTGTCAAACTTTTGGTACCACAATCTAGGTGATTTCTTCAGACCATATAGTGACTTCTTTAGCTTACATGCCATCTCTTTCTTTCCCTTCACTACAAAGCCTTCTAGTTGCTTCATGTAGATTTCTTCTTCTAGATCCCGATGTAGGAATGTTGTCTTCACATCCATCTATTCCACTTCAATATCAAAAGCAACAACAATAGATAAAAGAAATCTAATAGAAGTTAACTTAGCAACAGGAGAAAAAATCTCACCAAAGTCAATTCCCTCTACCTGGGAATAACCTTTTTCTACTAACTGAGATTTGTATTTCTCCACTTTACCTTGTGCATTAAACTTCTTCTTAAACAACCATTTTCTACCAACATATTTTCTTCCAGCTGACAACTCAACTATATCCCATGCCTCATTCTTATCCAAGGTATCCATTTCTTTAAACATGGCCTTCTTCCAGAGTTTACTATCCTCTGAATTCACTGCTTCCCTGACAGTTCTGGGATCATCATCAGTAATAGATAAAACAAAATTGGAATGGAAATTGGGTGGACTATACCTTTCTGGATGCCTTTTATCTCTCACTGATCTCCTCAATACTGGGGTATGAGGTTCTTCTTCTTCTTCTTCTTCTACTTCCTCTTCTTCAGATGATTCATATTTTGCATCATCCAACTTAAGCTCTATTTTCTCAGGTTCATCTTGCATTGGTAGGAATTCCTGTTTGGACACATCTTTTACCTCTCTAAAAACAACATCTCGACTGTAAACAGTCTTCTTGGTTTCTGGGTTCCAAAGCTTATAACCTTTCACACCATCTTTATAACCAATAAAGATACACTTTTCAGCCTTTTTAATCAACTTACTCCTATTTTCCTTTGGAACATGTACATAAGCATCACAACCAAACACTTTAAGATGTTGAAGAGAGGGTTTCTTTGCAGACCATACCTCGTGTGGAGTTTTATCATCCAATGTTGATGAGGGTGATCGATTGACTGAGTAACATGTTGTACCCACTACCTCTGCCCAGAATTATTGTCCTAACCCGACACCACGGAGCATGCTTCTTTCTTTTTCCATCAGTTTCCTATTCATTCTTTCTGCAAATTGATTCTGCTGAGGAGTGTATGGAGTATTCTTTTGCCTTTCTATACCACACTTACATAATTCTTCGAATTCATTTCCGCAAAATTCTCCACCATTATCTGTTCTCAATACCTTTATTTTCTTCTCTGTCTGATTTTCTACCAGAGCCTTAAAATATTTAAATTTATCAAATACCTCATATTTCTTTCTAAGAAAATCAATCCATGTGTTCCTTGAAAAATCATCTATGAATGAAACATAATACATAAATTTACCTAGGGATGGAACAGGAAAGGTCCAAACACATCACTGTGTATCAACTCTAAGATCCCATTTGCTCTTGTAGCACCAGATGGGAATCTTACTCTATTATGTTTACCATATATGCAATGTTCACAGAAATAAAAATCCAAAGTGCAATTAGACATAACTTCAACCATGCCTTTACCATGTAGTGTTAGAAGGCCCTTTTATCCAATATTCCCCAGTCTTTGATGCCACAACATGGTCTTCTTTTCACAGACGATATTGGTCTTGTCTTCTTTATTTGTCTGCTCAAGGAAAACATAACTGTTACACCCATTAGTATAAGTTCTTCCCAACAACTTGTACAAAGTTCCACACCGAACTACCCTCATCAACACCATTGCCCCTCGTACCATATTGCAAGTGTTCTTTCCAAATACAGTATCCACTCCTGCATCATCCAACTTTCTTACAGATATTAGGCTCCTGGCAAGTTTTGGAATGTGTAGAACCCCAGGGATTGTTATAATCCTTCCATCTTTTAGCAACAACTTAACCCTTCCACGTCCCAAGATTTTTGTTGTCGAGTCATCTCCTAGGAATACATCACCACCATCATATTTTTCATATTCAGAGAACCACTCCCTGTGAGGAGTCATATGGTATGATGCACCTGATTCGATCAGCCATACATTGTGGTTTTCATGTGTACTTGTATATGCTAAGTAAACATCACCTCCTTCTTCAATGGAGGTTTTTGCCTCTGTGGAAGAGGTACTATCAAACCCATTTAGTTTTTCAACCTTATTAGACTTGCAATCTTTCTTATAATGCCCTGTTTTACCACACTTCCAACATTTCCTCAAAGATTTTCCTGGAGACTTAGATCTACCTCTAGATTTAGATCTCCCCCCTGAAGGCTTACCAGGATTCCTATCTTGGGTATGACCTCTTACAAATAAATAATCTATGCTATGACCATCCATGATTTTCTACCTCATCTCTTCAGATAACAAGGATGAAACTACATCCTCATACTTCAATGTAGATTGAGTGGTACTCCCAATTGCTACAACCAGATTATCCTAAGAGTCTGGCAAAGAACATAACAAAGTAATACACTTATCTTCTTCTGCAATCGTAATATTAACATAGACAAGTTGACTTACCAGAGTATTAAAGACATTTAGATGTTCTGTCACAGAATCTCCATCTTCCATCCTAAGATGATACAACTTCTTTTGAAGAAACAACTTATTTACCAGGGACTTTGATTGATACAAATTCCCCAACTTATCCCATAGTTCCTTGGCTGTAGACTCTCCTGAGACATTCAACAACACCGAATCTACCAGGCAGAGTCGAATAGTACTCTGTGCTCTTCTATCCAACTTCTCCCAATCTTCCTTCGACATACCAATAGGTGGAGTACTGGTAGTTTGTATACTAGTAGGTTATGTACCAGTAGCATGTGTGCTAGTAGATGGTGTACTAGTATTTTGTGTACCAGGATCCGCAACGATCCATTATTCTTTGCCTAAAAGAAGGTCCTCCATCTTCAGCTTCCATAGCTCAAAGTTTTTACTGTTGAAATTCTCTATCTCGATTCTAGAAGAGCTTTCCATTCCTCTTTTTGCACTCAAATCACCACTGCAAAATCTCCCACTAAACCCAGGTTTATCACAGACCCAAGATAAACTTGATCTATCAAGACTGAGCCAAACCCTCAACAACAAAGGCGTCCCTCTGAAGCCAAAAACGAGCTATGATACCACATGAAAGTTTTAAACCTGTGAAGTAAAGAAATGCAGACATATTCTTAAGCAAAACAGAATTTAATCAATGGCTCATACATAGAGTACACAAAGATTTTATACCGGAAACCCTCAACCGGGAAAACCTTTCTTATATTCATTATTGAATTTCACCATTCACCATACAATATATACAATGTTTTTAGGTATTCCTTAGATACCAAAACCCTAATCCCTTAATCTGGGATTAATTTAGTAAACCGCTAAAAATATCAAACACCGCCCAAAAAAAAATTTGGGGCGCTTCCCTGGGCTAACGCCTGGTGTAGAACATTGCACGTAACCAAGGGGGGAATACCTACCCCCCCTGGGACCCCCCTAGGAAAGCACCCGATGCACACGAAAAAAATACCACTACTATAGGGATCGTCAGACGCAGTTGTCGAACATGACACGCCCACACACACACATGCTAAGAATATAACACATATCCAACAGAAATTCCCCTTAGATATCCTTTGGTTACCTCAGTCACTTGTAGATATTCAATATGCTAAAGTATAATTAAATGAGAGACCCTTGCCTCTTATTTATACTTTTATGTAGCTTCCTCAAGGGGTTACCTTCTAACCATCTTAAACTACTTTCCTTATTTTAGGGATAACCCACTTCTAACCACTTGTCCACTTAGTAATTTCTCCATTAACTTTATTATTTAAATAATTTATTTTGTATCCACTTTGACTTATAGTACACTCGTCACTTCACTTTATTATTTAAATAATTTCTTCTTTGCAACCACTTTGACTACTTTGACCTTTTGGGGCTTCTCAATGACTCATGACGGTTCTCCAACTTCACATGGCCATAACTCTCTAACCGTGAGGAGTTATGTGATGTTCTACATACCACAAGAAATGGAATGACATGTACTATCCATATAGAATAGTCTTACCTTCAAATATATTAAAACTCATACCATTATACATCAAGCATACTTGGGTCCATTACCCAAACCTTTGTGCTACCAGAATTCTCTATTGGACTTTCTTAAAGGGTTGACATCAATGCCAACCAACTCAAATAATAAAAAATACCCCCCTTTGGCATTGATGGCAACACTCTGATGTAAAACTGACGTCATATCACCCATGCTCCCCATGTGACCATCGCTCCCCCTGGAACCATGCCTCTGTGCTCTTTCTCCAAGCATTTACCTTTTCATATGATAAATCTCTCCCCCTTTGTCATCAATGGAAAAGGTATATTTCCATTTGGGGATGCTCCCCCTGACTGAACTCTTCCTGAAACTGATCTCCCAACCTAAATTGTCCTCTTTATGGCGCTTCCTTGTGTAAATATAAGACATATAAGATAAGCATTCAAAAGCATTCATTTTGGAGTAGAAATTACTCCAAGTCTCTGGCGAAGATACACAAAGGGTTCCCGTGGAAGCAGTTTTGTAAATATGTCTACCACTTGTTCTTTTGTGCCCACATATTCAACTCTAATTTTTTTCTCTGCAAACTATTCCCGTAGAAAGTGATACTTGATTGGAATGTTCTTCGTCTTGGAGTGCATCACCGAGTTCTTTGAGATACTGATGGAATTTGTATTATCACAATAGATTGGAATGAGCTCATCATACTCAACCTGTATATCTATCATAGTTTGTTTCATCCATAGAACCTGTGTACAACATCCTGCTACTGCAATATACTCTGCTTCGGTTGTAGATAAAGATACTAATGATATTTTATTTCTTATCCAAGATAATAAACACTCACCCAAGTAGAATGTTTCTCCATTGGTTCTTCATCGGTCATCAATGCAACCTACTCAATCTCCATCTATGTAGGAAATAAGTGTTAGATCCTTCCCTTTTGGATACCATAATCCAAATTGTTTTGTTCCTTTGAGACATTTGAAAATCCTCTTCACTTCTAAGACATCTGATTCCTTTGGTGCTACTTGAAATCATGCCACTTGTCAAACTTCCTGCATTACATTTGGTCTGGATGTTGTCACGCATAGTAAGCTACCAATCATTGACCTAAATTTCCTCTAGTCTATATACTTTGAATCATCATCTTTTCTCAATTTGGAACTGGTTTGCATAGGAGTGGTAACTGGTTTGCAATCTTCCATTCCGAACCTCTTTAGCATTTCTCTGATATACTTAGTTTGAGAAATAAAAATTCATGGGTTGCTTTGATGTATCTGAAGACCCAAAAAGAAGGATAGTTCTCTGAGTAATGACATTTCAAATTCATTATGCATATCCTTTGTAAATTTCTGGCTTAACCTGTCATCAATACTTCCAAAAATATTATCATCAACATAAACTTCAATTAATAAAATACCATCTTGGGTTACCTTGATGTAGAGGTTGTTATATACACTTCCTTTTTTGAACCCTCTCTGTTGTAGATATTTATCCAGTCTAGAGTACCATGCTCTAGGTTCTTGGTTTAGACCATACAAGGCCTTCTTCAATTTACACACATAATCTGCTTTCTCTAACAAATGAAATCCTTCTGGTTGTTCAATGTAGACTTATTCTTCAAGTTCCCCATTCAGAAAAAATTGATTTCACATCCATCTAATACACTTCAATATTATTGGAGCATGCATAAGCTAAGAGAAATCAGATTTCTTCCATTCTAGCAACTAGGGAAAATGTATCTTCAAAGTTGATTCCTTCAACCTGTGTGTATCCTTTGCATACCAATATAGATTTGTTCCTTGTAACATGTCCATCTTCATTCAATTTATTTCTAAAAACCAACTTTGTGCCAATCACATTCTTATTCTTTGGTCTTGGAACCAATTCGCAAGTGTCGTTATTCTCTATTTGATCCAATTCTTCATACATGGCCTTATTCCATAATTCATCCCCGTTGGCCTCTTCAAAATTGTTTGGTTCAATCATAGATAAGAGTGCCAGGTGCATTTGTTCTGGTGAATGGATTCTTCTTCTAGTCTCAAATCCTGTATCTTTGTTTCCGATAATATGATCTGGAGGATGATTCTTCTATATTCGTTTGCTAGGTGTCTTTGGAGGCACTTGATAAACTTCCTCTTCCACTTCTATCTGATCTTATTCATCTTCCCCTTCTACTTATTCTTCACCTTTTGCTTCTTATTCGTAAATTTGTTCCACTGACTCATTTTCTTTTTCTTTTAATTCTCGTCTACATTTTTCATCAATTGTTACAACTTCTTGATAAAAATTACAACAACTAGAGCTTGCTTGGGCGTAAAGATCAACAACCCTTCCTACTTCTAAGTGAGAAATATTTATAATAAAAGTTACAACGACCCTGTCATTAATGATCAGGACGTGAAAGAGTCTGAGTCTATCTAACTAATCTAACAAGATGCAAAAATGTAGTAACTGATGATGATGTGTTGAATCTCTCATGCTGATTTCAGGGAAGACCATTGTTCATTCATTCAGATGAATTCAACTGTGGTGGACACTGAGCTAGACGTTGAGATGGATGTTGAGATGGATGATAAGATGGATGAGTCTCTACCTTTACTCAATCAAATCACACAACTCATCCCATCTCTGTGTGCTTAGGATGGTAATTTTCAATAACCAGTGGTAAACTTTGTCCATCTCGGTGTATTTAGCAAAAGTCAGCTTGATGATTAAGACATACTTGATCTCGTGATGAATACTGAGGTCATGCTTCAGAGTCTCCAAGAATTATTTGCCCATGATGTTGCCCTGTATCCCTAAAAACTTGGAACTGTCTTTGGCCACGGTGGCTATCCTTTGCTTGTAATCGGACAAAGTCATTAGTTTATCATTTAGGAAACGTAGATCAGGAAGACCCTTTTTCTGTAAGGCTTCAATCTTGCTAAAAAATCTTTGAACTCCAATGTCCATGTTTTGAGCCTTTTCCTCCAACTGTAACATCAATCCCCTTTCAGTCAATACTCTTTTTACATCGAGGATAGTCTCTGTTCTGTCTTCGACTTTCAATTCTTCCATCTCTTCTTTGCTTTTGGAGTTCAAAAACTTGATGATCTTGTTGGCAGATGAGGGCATCTCACCCAGCTCTGTTCTTATCCTGTCAATGGCTTGCCTACTCTTTAACACCAGATCATGTTGCTCGAACATGATTTTCACCATGGGCCAAATTTCATTTATGGATTTTGCAATATCTATCCATATGTTTTCCTTAGCCTTTGCTAATGTCTTGCCTGCCACTATTTGTTTCTAAAGCTGTTGTATTTTGTACTTGAGTTTCTCTGACACCTGTCTCTCAACATTGTATCTTTTTTGGAAAGAAGACTTGAGTTCCTGTAGATTTTCAATCTCCATTTTCAACCTATTGATCTTTGTTCCTTGCAGAGTCATTTCCTACATGGATTTTGCTAACTCCATAGTTTTTTCCAATGCTGTCAATGGGGCTGCTGATGGAATTTTTTCTCTAGTATTTGTTGGAACTATTGTTGTACTTACTTCTGTAATGATTCCACTGGGGTCATATCTCCAAATAAAAATAGTGTTGAATTTCATTTCCTTCAATAATTTGTCTTCCTCTTCCTCAGTAGCTCGACTGTTGCAGATAAATGGGCCTATTTTTCCTTTGATCCTCATCTGTTGTTTTTCCTTCAGAGACACAAAATGGATGTCATATGAGTTTATCATCTGACGAATATATTCGAGTGAGAATATTTGAACAAGCACATACTTAGGCAACTTGTATGAAACTAGTTTGCACCCATACACTCTGATTTCTGTGTGATTCTGGTATAGAAACCAATATCCAGTCTTTGCCAGATTTAAAAGGTGCAAAACTCTTTGAATTTATTCATTTATTCTCGGCTCAGGTCTTCCACTAAGCATTCCTACAACTGGATGATAAAACAATTCAGTGAATTGTTTAAAAGTGAACTTAGTGGAGTTTCTCCTGAGCAGGAACGTCCATAATGTGACTGCTTGAGGTTTTCTTTCCTTGTCCATCTTCTGCATTGAGAAAGAGAACCTATCCTCCTGAAAAAAGATGAACATGTAAGCCAGGATGGATGAGTATCGGAACATGCCCTCTGTGGCGAACCGTGAAAACTGCTCGTGAATGTTCTCTACCAGGAAAGTGTTGTAGTCAAACTGAGTGGTGGATTTTTCCTCGGTAGAGAAAATGGATACAAAACCCAATATAGTCTCATCCACCCATGCATCTAAAAAATAACCAAGCAGACAACAGAGTGATGAAATGACTTGGTTTCCCTTTTCTGAGAACAGGGAGGAAGGATAGGGGGGATTTGATTTAGGGAACTGAGCATCCCATGGGAGGAAAAATTCAAATATCTGGGCTCTTTGAGGAAAAGATAATTTCTGGTATAACTCTGTTATGATTTCAAGATTGAAAGGGGAGGTGGATTCATTTATGGGTATCTGCATCATCTGATCAATGGCCTCTGGCATGATGAAGAACAAAGTTTCTCCTAATGACGAGACTATGTCTCTCTGGTTGGGAAGGTAATGAGCCTAGCATTTGAGGGAAAATTCAGGTAAATGATGGACCTAGGGGAAAATATATAAAGGAATATTGGACTTCCAGAGCCCGATTTCGTCGCTCTGATCTAAGAAAGTGTCTTTGAGCCACGACTACAAATCCGCAAAGTCAACTTCTCACCTTGTGTCTGATATCAGATGATCTTTGTCGGCCAATGGGATCTTGTCATGGTCGACAGGAGGTGGGAGGAAAGGATTTTCCCCAGCTTCTGCCTTCTTGGATTTTAGCACCATTGCTATGAAGAGTACCTGCAATTCAAACAAAATGTTAGTGGTAATGGCTGTGGTTGGATGAGGCATTACAGAGACAGAGGAAAATGAATCTCTTGATACGCAGGGAATGTGAATGGAATGGGAGATGACCGAAACGAGGTTGAATTTGAGTGGATGGGTATCTGTTTGGGTGAACAAGGACAAGTCAGATGGACAATGGGTATGTGGCCAGTCATAAATGGCCAACGAGTCATTTAGAGCGTGAGAGTGTGGGATGAAGGACGTCTGAAGTGTACCTCTGTTCGACGTGTGCACTGGTGATTGGAAGGCGAACGGGAAATATATGACCTGTAATGGTTAGATGGGTGAGACATGCTGACGGGGTCGTGACGTGGAAATTACAGAGGGTGGTGGTGAATTGTAACACTAATAAGAGGTAAATATTTGGAGAGGGGGAGTTTGGATGCAATGAGGTGACGCCACATTTCAATGGGGCCCGCCTGGATTTGTTTCATTCTGGACCCCCCCCTTCAGTTAACGGAAGAACAGTCGAGGGGGTCTAGGATTCCTTGCTGACCACTGATATGGGCAAAGCTAGATCATCCATTGATTTGGGCGTTTTGTTTAACATCATGTCGGACACACTGCTTCTTCTACTCTTTATCACCATGGGGTTAGAAAAACACTTCATCATCCAAAATCTTGCATTTTCCATCAATCATCATACATATTTATTGAAAAGAAGTTGTTTAACCTATGTCCTAACCTACATCATTTGCACCTTTAGCCCAGCTTATACTGTTGGACTAAGAAAATACTCTACCTAGGGACTATTTGACCAAGATTAGGCTGTTTGGTCAAATTTATTCACTAACTAACCTATCATCTTGACTAAGATTAGACAGTTTAGTCAAGCTTATTCACTAAGAATATCAACATCAATTTAAAATGACTTGGCCATGCTTAGACTGTATGGATCAAGCCATTTTTATTGCATGGGGCTTTATTTAATTTCTTTTATGCCCTCTTTTATTCTTTTCTCATTTTCTTTTCTTTCTTTTTATTTTCTTTTTTGTTTCTTCTTTCTTTTTCAGGATGTAGTAATCTCTGCAAATCAAAAAAACTGAAGGGAACAAAAATACAATCAACAGTTGATATTATAAATTATAGGGTTATAACAATAGCTCCACCTGGGGATGGTATCCTCCTTGGGAGATGCCAAGAATATTGTTTCTTGTTATCTTGAAAAACTTAGTTTCTTTTGCTGCCTGACTTGCTTTATTTCGAAACTTTGATGGTATTATTCAATGTCTTAGGGCCTTCTCTGCGGGCTTCAAACACCTGAACAACAACACCTACACCTAAAATACTTGTAAAATAAATGATATATACAATGGAATGGAATGGTGATCTCTCTACGGAGGTGGCAAGTAATGCTTCAACATCCTTCCATTTATGGGTCCCCCTGGTAGGTCTGATCCGTCATGATTAGCAAGTGGAAACACATTATTTCCTCTAAAGGCCTGAATGGTGTAAGGACCCTTCCACAAGCTATCGAACTTTCCATTTTTACCTTTATCTTCATTTCTGGAGTCCCACCTCAAAACTAGATCACCAAATTCAAAGTTATCCTCTTTGGTTCTCTTGTCATAAATCTTTTTAATATTTTCCTGGATCACTTGAGTTCTGTTGTAAACTTATTCTCTGGATTGAATTAGGTGGATCATTTGATTTATTCTTCGCTGGACATCGTTTGGTTCTTCTTGTGTTTCCTGCAATAGTTTCATGACCGGAACTCCTAATGAAAGGGGGAAAAGTGCCTCAATGACATACACCAATTGGTATGGAGACATACCAATCGATCTTTTGGTGCTAATCCTATCAGCCCAAAGTGAGAAAACCAACTTATTATGCCACAATTTCTTGTTTTCCTACAGTGTCTTTCTGAGGATGTTCACCAGAATTTTGTTAGAAGACTCAACTAGCCCATTTCCCTGTGGATAATAAGTCGTCGAGTGTCCCAAAGTAATATGATATTGATTACAAAAATCTATGAGCCTTTTGGATCTAAAAGCCGCTGCATTATCAGTTATAATTTTTCTGGGGCATCCAAAACAAGACAAAATGTTAGTTTCTAAAAACTTGATGATGACAGCGTCAGTAGCTTGCCTGCATGGTACAACCTCGATCCACTTGGTGAAGTAGTCTGTGGATGTGAGGATCCATTTATGTTGTCCCGAAGAGGAAGGGTGTATTTCACCAATGAATTCTAGCCCCCACTGTTGGAAAGGAGATTCAACAAATATGGGTTTCATTGGGAGTGGCAGAAGCTTCCTTTTCCCTTCAAAAATATGACACTGGTGGAAAGAAGTAACCTTCTGGTGAACGTCAACAAATATAGTAGGCCAGAAAAAACATCTCTTAGAATCTTGTTAGCTATGGTATTCCAGCTCAAGTGCCCACGACAGTCTCCTGCATGGAAATCTTGAAGAACTTTGTCAGCTTCATCTTTTAACAAGCAATTAAGCAAGATACCACCAAGATATTTCCAATAGAGATTGCCTTCCAGAATACAAAATTTCAATGCTTTCAATTTAATAAATCTAGCTTTGGTATTAGTTAAACTTGGAGGAGCCTATAAATTGTGGAGTACGAAAATGAGGTATGTGTACCAAGGGGAATTTAAGAATGCCTCTTTTATGTTTGGAGTCGCCTGCTCTTCTGGTCCGTCTACTGCAGCCAAAAAGTTAATATCTAAAGCATGGAAATTAGACTCTGCCATCAGTTTGGACAAACCCTATCCTTTGATCAGTTTAGTAGGTTTTATCTCAATGTCGTATTCCAGAATGACCACAATCCATTTTCCTCTTCTGCCATCGAGATTATCCCGGGTTAGAATATCTTTAACGACTCTGTTTGGGACGTATGCAATTGAGTGAGAATGGGGAATATATACCCTAAAATCTTTTATAGCCTTTACCAGGGTGAAGGCTTGTTTGTCCATAATGTTATAATTCAACATTGCGTCTCTTAAAGCTTTGCTGAAAAAGGCTATGGGTTTCTCGTACCCTACACTATTTTTTTGCAACAATACTGCTGCTATAGTCTGCTCAGATGCGTAAGAGAAAAGAGAAAAGTCTTTGGTATTGTCTGGGCTAATCAGAACTGGAGCTTGGGTGAGAGCATGTTTCACTTGCTCAAATGACTGTTTGGACTCGACGTTCCATTTGATTTTTGTGTCCTTTTTCAACATATTGGTAATATTCCTAATAATATCATCCAAGTTTGGTATGAATCTTCTAAGGAAATTTATTTTTCCAATGAAAGATTGCAGTTCTTTGATGTTCCTAGGGTGTTCCACCTTCTGGATTGCTTCTATCTTGCTGGGATCTATTTTAATTCCATCTTTTGAGATTATGTATCCCAATAGTTTACCTTCCTCTAACCCGAAAAGGGTTTTCTTAGGATTTAATGAAATCCCAATTTCCTGCACTTCTCAAACACACATCTGAGGTGGAGAAAATGTTCTTCATCGGATTTGGAGTAAACAGTTACATCATCCAGATAAATGACTATAAATTTCCCAGTCTCATCCACAAAGGAAATATCCATTTCTCTTTGGAAAGTAGCTCCAGCGTTCATCAGACCGAAAGGCATCTTCACATACATGAAGGTACCCTAGGGCGTGGCAAAAGTTGTCTTCTCGTGATCTTCTAGGTGGACCAGGACTTGGTTGTAACCAGGGAAACCGTCCAATAAGGAGATCCTACTAGATCTGACCACCCTTTGTAAAATATGGTCCATTTTGGGTAAAGGGTAATTATCTTTGAGGGAGACTTTGTTCAGATTTCTGAAATCTATACAGAGCCTGATCTCGTCGGTTTTCTTCCTGGTTGGAACTAGATTAGAAACCCATTTGGAAAACCTCAAGGGGACTATAATCTTGGCATCATACATCTTCTTGATTTCTTTCTCTATTAGGGGAAGCAACTTGGGATTAATTCTCCTAAGTTTTTGTCTGAAAGGTTTATGTTCTTCTCTTATGGGAATCCGGTGTTGTATGATGCTTGTGTCATAGGATTTTAAGTCCTCATAGCCCCAGGCGAAAAAATCTATATATTCCTTAAAAAGTTCAATGTATTTTATTTTTTTCTCTGGTGGCAGTTATTTAGACAGTTTTATCATTTTGGGGTTTTCTTCTGTTCCTATGTTATAGTCTTCAAACTCTTTACTGCTAGCTTCAATTTTCAGTTTTTTGGCTACATCGTTAAAATCAAACAAGTCTTCCAACGAAACTAAACCTCTAGGTAACACAGTATTTTTCAACTGCAGGATATCAAAATCTGCATCCTTTTCATTGATTTCTTCAACATCTATTGTATTTACACTACCATTCTCAAAAAAAGATTTATTTACAACTTCTTCATCCTGTTCTAAATCTATGGTCGTACATTCGAAATCATTTTTACATTGCAGGAAATCTTCAATTTGATCGTCATTTCCAAATACCTGCCAATATCTGATGTTATCAGGAACGGTGGGTCTTCACTTCACCTCCACTGTGTACTTGTGAGTAGGATGAAAAGGGATTTTACAGGTAGTTGCTGACGTGTTCAGTCCGTCTGTGAGTATATTTTGTCCTCTAGGCATCACCTACAAATCAACCTCAATAAAGCATTGGAGAGCATCCAAAACATCATTTCTATAGGCTCTAAGTTTGGGGTGTTTTGCTGCATACTCACCTTTGATTTTCTTGATAATTAAATCAGAATCACCCCTTACCTTTATCTGCTTAGCACCAACTTTCTTCAATAATTTCAGGCCGAGCATTAAAGCCTTGTACTCGGCTATGTTGTTAGTACATTGAAAGTTCAGTTTATAGGAATGATTCTTGGAGTACTTTGATCTATGGTTATGCATCCACACTCCGGCTCCAACTCCTTCTTTACTCACAGCACTATCGAAGTCCATGATCTAGATGTCTGCTAGCAGTTCCTCATTTTCTTTAACTATGGGGTTTCTTACTTTGACAATATCTTTATCATCCTTTGGGTCAGGTGCATCATCTACCAGTTGTGTGATTTGTTCTTCAAGATCACCATAATTATATAGAATGAAAGAATCCAGGTCAGACTGTGGGGAATATAATGGGTAATTGTGTGGCTTTTCCTGACTACTGACCATATACTTCATCATTGTTTCCCTATAAAGTCTTCTCTGTTGGCCGAAAACCGGAATGGTGGTGTAGGACATATCTAACTACAGGGTTCATCTCAATTTATCTCCCCAAGACCTTGATAGCAACATACCATACTTGGGGGGAATATCTGCCATGACAATGTCCATCACCAAACTTTTCACCGAAATTTGAGCCAAGGTAATGCATAAGTCTTTAATCAGGCCTATACATTTGACCTTGCTAGAGTCGATAGAATGCAAATGTTTGTAGGGTCTGGTGACCTCAAGTCCCAACTTTTCCATCACGGCTTTGGGCATTAGGTTGTGAGAGGCACCTGACTCTAGTATAGCATTGTGTAATATCAGATCATGGATATTTAGGCTGATGTAAAAAGGAGCCACGACGCCATTATCAGTTTGACCATCAACTTCAGGGTCGAACAGGAGTTCAGGTCGATCATCGGCAAGGTTTATTGTGTTAGAGTGGTGTACAGATACAACATCCAAGGCTTTGGTACCTATATCAGGTTCAATGCTTAAATATTTCATCACTTGAGACCTATAAGCATTCTTATTCATCAGCTCGAATAAGGGAATAGGAATCTTCAATTTTGCTAGTTCCCCTTCGAGGCTGAAAGGAACGATGGTTTTGTTTAAACTCTGTACTTTTGATTTATCGATTGAAACTCTATGGACATGTGCACCTGTTTGAATGGATAATGAAACTTCTATTCGACTTGTTTTCTTAAGAATTTTTGGAGTTTTTTTCACAAGAGGTTCAACGTTGTTCTTCTAAGGGGTTTTCTTGGGAAGGTTTTTTGAGTTTTTCTTCCAGAATTCTCATTAGCCTTCTTACT
The DNA here is from genome assembly GCA_009831015.1 of Picea engelmannii. Taxonomy (NCBI): domain Eukaryota; kingdom Viridiplantae; phylum Streptophyta; class Pinopsida; order Pinales; family Pinaceae; genus Picea; species Picea engelmannii. The sequence goes on along the minus strand of ML811262.1, from coordinate 37,555 downwards.
CCTCAAGTTATATTGCTTGTGAACCTCCATTATAGCATTCTCAGAGGCTTGTTGTTTTGTTTTCTTGGCTTCCTCATTCACCTCTATTTGCAAAAGGAGAAATATTTCATGTTCTTCTTGGGTGAGGAAAATAGACTCATGATCATGATCATGATCACCCATTAGATTTATATGAGAATCATCAAACTCCTCAATAACTTCCTCCCCATCATCAACATAGTTTTCCTGGAGAGGTGGTCTAATCTACTGATCAAGTCCCCGTTATTCTCGTTGATCCCTAGGATCTCTTTGTCTAATCTGGGGTGGATTTCTCCTAAAGTTGGGGTTTCTAATTTGAGGGGCACCTTGGTTCTCCCTAGGTGGGTTCATGTCAGTTATGGTGAGTCTCTCCATCATTTTCTCCATAGATCTGGCTAGAGAATCTAATTTGGCATTAGATGAGGAAGTAGAAGGTTATTCCTTGATGGTGACCCTCTTTTCTGTTCTCTGCCTGGCACTTCTGGCCAAAAGATTTTCTTCTAAATTGACAACACGTTTTTGCATGTCTTCCAGAGTTGTTGCGTTTCTTTCCCTTAATTGATACGACATGTCAACATCAAAACCATCAAGGAACTTTATTAATTCCAAACCTTGTGGTGGTTTAATTTCAGTCGGGATAGCATTGTATAGATTGTTGAAACGAGTGTAGCAATCCTGCACTATCTCTCCTTGGTTCCTTCTGATGTTATCATACTCCGACATAATTTGGAGAAGATTTTTCTTTACCTCCCATCGGTCTAGGAAAGTCTGATGGAAAACGGTAATGTTAGTAATGGTAGCAGCACGTAAAGTTTTGAACCACTTTTTCACATCTCCAGTTAGGCTTTGTGCGAATAATCTCATCTGCATATCAGCTTCATCTACTTCTTGCAGGTCAAAGTAATCATTCATTTTGTCAACATGTTGTTGTGCATTCAAGGGGCCAGTACTATCAAACTATGTATGTCTAGTTTGATAATCTTGGGGCATGTCATGTAAAGGAGCAACCAATACCAACGGAGCATATCTTGCTGCCATGATTGGTGGAGGAGGATGAACAACAACATGTGTGACAGGAGAGGAAATGCCTGAAGATATAGAGGATGGAGGGCTTGGAGGAATGGGGTGACCTGGTGTAAGTTTAGCAGAAACTGCAGCGATGGTTAAAACAGGAAGTTCGACGGACTACTGAAGATGGATCTTGTCTAAGGCCTGACCAATATTTGTGACTAGGTCTTCGAGCTTATCAGTCTTGGAGTGAAAACGTTTCTCAACTTCAACTCTAGGAGAAAGTATCTTAGGGGTCCTGGGATGAAAAATGGTTTGGTCTAAGGCCGTTTCACTGACAAAACTGTCAGATTTTGTCCTGAGAAGACTTGTTCGAAAGGGTATCTCAGACTCAAGGTCTGGAAGAACAACTAACGTTTCTAGGCTGGAAAAAGACCTCAGAAGCGGGCTGTTACTCCTTGAAATTTATACAGTGCTTTTCTTCTTGAGTAGTCTTTCGGGATTATCTATTACTTTTGCAGGTTCTGGGTCAGGATGAGATCTGGTAGAAATTATTTTAGGAGCCAGAACTGTTGATTTTATTCAACCTTTGGAGATTTTGGTTATTTATGCACAAAATTTAACAACCTTTGAACATTATTTCTAGGTAAAGATTAGAGTTTGTGTTTTTTCCAGAAATAAAGTCATCTTTGTTCTAGGGGAAAGAAAACAAGGCGTGGAAAGTTTGTTTCAGTTCGTTCCCAGTATGGTCGCCATTTATGTTATCACTCTGTAAATTTCCAGAGGTTGTTATGAGGTAAGAAGAAACTTGTCAGAGGTAACCTTAACCAACCACTTCGAAACTGGAAGCTAGCCCTACCAGTTTCAGAGAGGGATCTCTCTGTTAGTTCTACATTTGATTTAGTTTTCAAAGATTTTAGGTTAGTTAGAAAGAATATAACTGAGTTGTTTGTATTGTTTTTGAATGAAGTGGTTGAATATCAATTACGCTTCCATTGGGCTATGGGATCTTTTTTTAAAGGATAGAAGTTAAAGACAATGTTACAATATTTGTTTCACAGGGTGAGATAATGATAACACTGGATTCTTTAGAAATAAAAATGGTGTATTGCTGAAAAGGTGAGATATCAGTTAAAACAAAAAGCATTTAAGAATTTGTTTGTTATAACATCAGAGGAAAAACATTTAAATCTGTAAAAGATTAAGAACAGAGTACACAATGGTAAATTCTGCAACTTTAACTTCTTTTAAATATTAGATTTCAAAGAGACAATATGATAACTGAGAAAGAAAAAACTTGTACGCAGACAGAGGGAACCTCACCAACAATTGACACGTAGGAATCCTGTGAAACTTCTCTTTGTATTACTGGAACAACTTCTTGATGAAAATTACAACAACTAGAGCTTGCAGAAATGTAGTAACTGATGATGATGTGTTGAATCTCTCATGCTGATTTCAGGGAAGACCGTTGTTCAATCATTCGGATGACTTCAACTGTGTTGGACACTTGTTGTGAGTGGGAAATCTCTCTACGGACTAACACTTAGGGTTTTATCATGCATGCAAAAAAGACCTAAAGATTCCTACTTCTTACCGTCATCTCGGACCTAATCCCAATTATTCTTAAGCAAATACGTAGTTAATAAGATCAAGTGAACATACCTTATTTCAGGCGTTTGATATCTATCCCTCTTCACGCTTGGTCTCTCTTTGACTGCAACTCTCCTCCCAAGGCTAACCTGCATTCATAAAATACAAACAAAGAAATCCACATGAATTTGATCTATATACTAATGGGTTAGAGATTTAATCAACATGTATGCAATAAACAATGAAAACCTCATATGGTGGGACGGGAAAAGTACTTCTTTATTATTAACTTCACTAAAGCAACTTACAATGATGAATCTGACCACCGCTCCACGAACCTGGTCCTGGGCTCCTCTTCAACTGTCCTCCAACTGCTTTTCTCTATACTTCTCTTTGCACAAGGATGGCTAAAGGTTGGGACAAGGGGAATGCTCAATTGGGTATAGTATCTTTACTATAATTTTCCTCCTTCAAATCGGACCCCTACCCCTTCTTTTATAGGCTAGAAGGAGCTAGGTATTTGGTCAAATGACCGACCATGCATGGTTGAAAGGTTTAGTTAACTTGCCCAAAGTTGTGTGTTCCATCAACAAATTTCCTTTTTCCGTGATTTTGTAGGTACACACGGTTTGTCTTGGGTCAGCTAGCATGTACATGCGTGTAGTAATGGAGCAGGGAACATGGGCCTTTATAAAAGGGTTTTTAAGAAGAGATGTTCAATAGTGTTTTGGAAAAGAAGGAATCTGAGATGGCCTGATGCTAGGTAAGCATGTCTAGTGCAAATTAGGGTTATAACATATGCCCCCTAATGTGTGAGGTTAGAAGAGCATCGGATGGCCGAAATACATTAACAATCTTCACCAACATTCCAAACAAGTGAGCCCAGGGACCAGAAATTGAGAGCTGTCGTCTGCAAAATAATAATTGTCTCACCGAGGTGGGCATACCCATGCTTGGGATAAAATGAAATCATGGCTACCAATCAAATACACTGTAGATCCATGTCATATAACTATATAAAGTGTAGCCGCGAGAAATACACAATGGAGCTACATCTCGAAATCAAAAAGATATACATGTAGAGTATCCATCTTCTAGAAGCTGATAAGGCCTGATGGCTAGAGATGAGGTCTTCAGAGCTTGAGAAACAAATTCAAAATATTCAAAACTCAGGTAGGAATGTAATATGAGTGTACGACTTCACTACCCAGAGGTCTTCGATGGCTCGTCGGTCATGGACTAGAGAATCTTGATTATCAGACTGAAGGCTTCATTGATTTCGAACAAAGACTTGATTGGACTTTCGGGATGGTCGGGCATGAGGGCAAGAGAAAAAATGCAAAGGGGCCAACTCAGGCTTGGTAAAAACTTCCCTTGGACAATAGCATGACAAATGGTGAGACTCAAGCAGCGTGGCATTAACATAAGTTTACGAGGCAGGAGGCAACGACAACTCTCCATATGTTTGGAAGAATAACCAAATGGAGGAGGACACGGCTCAATGTAGTGGGAACAACTTCCTAAGGTCATATAAAATCCTAGGGTTTGACGAACAAACAGATAGATGTGATTTATCCAAGGGTGATGCATTGTGCTGCCAATAAAAATAAAATACTTTTCCCTTCCTCTTTTTGGGGTATATTTGATTTTTTTTGTCTTTTTCAATAATTTTGGAAAAAGAATAAAAGAATTCTACGCTTTAAAGGAGGAATCGAGTGTCACAAACATACTAGTTCCAAGCGCATGGAACACAGGGATGCTCAGGGAAAAGGGACATATGCAAGAAAAGGACACTCGGAAAAAATCCTCCAGGGGCCAAAGGTGTCAAGACGCAGAGGCAACGTGCTACAAGGCTTGCATATAATGCATGCTTCAGATGGTTCAGTTGAGAGCAACATGGAGCCGACATTAGGCCAAAGACACGGGTATGAAAATGCGATTAATAAGACACACAATGGTAACATCCTTCAATGTAATTTTAATCAGCCCAGAGAAGGTAAGCTCGACAGTTTTTCATATTTAGAGAGTCTGAAAAAATGTAAAAGGAGACTCCAATGGGGTATTGTTTTTGAAGGTAGTCTAGTCGGTTCGAAAAGGGGGTAAAATAGCACCGACAAGACGTCTATTCAAAACCATTTTAACAAGTGTGATAAAGACAAGATCACTTGGCCATTTTTTCATTTTTAAGGAGTCAGAAAAAAGCTTAAATATGGACTCCGTCAGGAATGTTCTTCTGGACCATTTTAACGAGTGTGAAAGAATAAGGTCACTCGACGATCTTTTCAATTTTAGGGAGTCTGAAAAGAGCTTAACTATGGACTTCGTGGGGGTTCCTTTTTCGTACATTTAGTCCCTCAGGCCCGAAAAAGGGTTAAAATGATTCCTGAGGGTACTCTTCTAGAGAAATGAAGTTCCTTAGAGTATACCTTTGTTCGTACAGTTGACCGTCTGGACTGAAAAAGGGGTAAACTATCGTTGAATAGACGTGACTTCAAATTTCAGTTTAACGAGTGTGAAAGGCCATAAGATCGCTCGACAATATTTTCATGTTTAGAGGGTCTAAAAAGGGCTTAAAAGAAGACTTGTTATGTTCTGGGAGTCCCGTGGGTGAGGTCAAGAGTCATGCAAATGAGGCTCAAACGTGTAATCAGGAAAAACAAAAAGGACTCCTGAGCCTACAGTCATTAGTGACAGCATGGACACCATAATGTAACCAGGATCTACCTAGGGCATCCATGTTCTGGTAAGCTCTACCACCAAATCGCGACACTTCTAAAGCAGTAATGATGGTTCCATATCGCAACCTGATGGGATCGATCCTATGGTAAAGGGATAAAGACAATGAGATACAAAAGTAGGGGTGGAAACCTAACCTATATGGTCAAGTTGATCATCTGAGGTTTTTCCTGTGGACCGTCAAAAGTGACCCAAAACTCCAAAAAATGTCCTGATACCCAATCATAACCTTCCAAAGCAATTCCTGAATCACTCTAAATGGTTTTCAATTTAAAGAAAATGATAAGGGGGGCCAAAAAAGTGACAAAAAAGGGCCAAAAAGTCTATAAATAGAAGCTGGCAACTCATTATCACCATTGTTGATTTGGAAATTGACTCTGGAGCAAAAAACCCCTTTGATAAAAGTTGTGATTTTGGGACCTACAGTGGACGAAACGACCATCCGTCTGGACCAAGTAAGTATAAACTACCTCCCTTTTCTTTTTAATTCTTTATTTGTGCCTTTAATTTGGTTTCTTGCAGGGGCGTCGACCTTTAAAAGGTCTGTCCTAGGTCCACGCGGGCGGTCCTATGACAACCTGCGTGTACACTTGCTTTGTCTGATGTCAGAGCATGTGTACACGTGACTGTCATCACAACAACCCGCATGGACCCTCCCATGAGTGCAAAAAATGTTTTAAAAGCAAGGCCTAACCCTCTGAAAATTTTCCCATGTTCAGGATGTATGTGAAATGGAGAGAACAAGAGCATGAAGATATCAATGCACTAGTTGGGGAAGACCCTAACGCTGTGGCAGTGTTAATGCAATGTGGTTTTCTCAAGTTTTTTCTATGTCCTTTCATGAGAGAACAACCTAGGCTACTGAATGCCTTGGTTGAATACTCGCACCCTGACACAGAAGCTTTTATGTTATAGGGGCAGTCACTGGTGCCTACTACAGAGGACATATACTTTTTGACAGGCCTCTCCAAGAGAGGGGAACCAACCAACTTTTAGACATTTCCTTCATGGCCTCATAACATATCAGAATTGATAGGAATTTATTGTGAGGCTGGTATAGACCAATCGAGCTCACAGGTGCCAATAAGAAAGATCATCGATTTATCACTGCAGACGATTGTGTTTCTTATTGGGCGGATGACTGGTTCTGCGGCACTACATCAGGCATCCCGTGCACAGATGAACTGTGCAGTCCAGTGCTTAAATGCACAGATATTTGATTGGAGCACTACTTTGTTGGATTGTATGAAGAGGCAGCTGACAAATTGTCGGTTGCAGATGCAGAGGAACTTCGGGTTCAGGACAATTATATGCTCTTTCTTCTTTGAAAGAGTTCCTAGTTTCAATCCTCAAGTGGTGGTACGAGGACATCAGATCTCTCTTCCTAGGGTTTACAGATGGGCAGTGTTGCTGCCACGATAGGGTGGTGGAAGGACCAATGAGTCCTTCGATGATGACTTATTTTCTTGTTGTTGCAACAGATCCCAGTCATAGAGGATTATCCTTATGCTAGGATTGATTTCTCGAGAGATCCCGAGATCCCTATACCTCCAGGCAAGGAGCGAGGCGAGATGGGTAAGTTTGCATCATTTTTTTTCTTTTTTGAAACATATATCATTTTTATGGTGTTTTTTTTTTATATATCATTTTTTTTATACCAGAGTATTTGACAGATACGTGTCTATTGTGTGCAGATGTGGGACCCTCACTACCTATGAATTATCCGAGGAACAGGTGTAATCCTCAGCCAGGGGTCGCACCTGTCGCCGCAGGGGGACCAACAGTAGCAGGAGAGCTTCCAACTAATGAGGCTGAGAGGGTTTTGAGACGAGTTGAGCGAAATTTTACCTCGCTCACTAGCACCATCCCTATGGAAGAGATTGAGGATCTGCCACCATCCATGCACCCTCATGTAGTGGGGGCACCACTGTAACGACCCTGCTTAAATAAACATATAGGATTATTAATTATAATTAATTTAATAATCTAACTGTCCTAAAAGATTAGCTAAACAATGATTATTTCTTAAAATAACATTTACTAATTAATTATTATTAATTAGTTATTCATGATTGTCAATGATTAATTTAAGTATTAAGTAACTCATTAATTAATAAGGTAAAGAAATAAAAGGAGGATAATAAACTATATTTTTAAATTAAGTTACGTATCCAACAAGCGATAACATATTAACTACATGAGGATAAAATAATAAAGGAGGGATAAGGGGAATTAACGACGGGAGGATAAGAAGGTAATAAATGGGTTAGGTAGGGAGTAAAGGAGGGGGAAGTCAGTGAAGGAGGGATAAGGAGGGGAAGGAGGTTGACGGGAGGTCATTCTACGGGGGGAGATGAGCGATTGATTTTGGGGGTTGGATTTACAGAGAGGAGTGGAGTTTTGGGAGTGGGGATTGTATCAGTTAGGCACCGGGGTTGCTGGAGGTTTTGGGAACGGGGATCAGGATATCCATATGATATCCTGGAGCTAGGAAGTTACCTAGTTGGCAGGGAGGAACTAGGTTTTGGGTAGTGTTTTGCAGCAACGGTCAAGGAGGAAAGCGACGGACAAACGAAGGATTATTAGCATCAGACTTAGGTATTTAAATGGTATTTATTTAAAATTATGCATTGTTGTATTATGTTAGAAAGATTTATTATTCATTGTAAAATTTAAGTTACGGAAGTTACTATTATATTATTATGCTGTTATGAAATTACTGTCTTAGTATGAAATAAATTGATGTTTAATTTATTTGGCCCCTTACATTTGGTATCAGAGCATCTTAGTTTAAAATCTGGGCCTATGGGCCAAGTTCCCAGCTCCAAGCTCTAGCTCTCATTCCCCTCCGCTTAACCTGCAAACAAAACAAAGAAATTTTAGAACGAATATAAAAATAAATGCAATACGAATTGAAAATGTTAAAAAAAAAAAAAAAAAATTACCAAAGTAAAACAAGCATTTGATTGGCTTCAGTCAGTCTTTTATTTCTCATGTTTAATATTTTTTTTTAATATTTTTTTTTTTCTTCTCTGTTTTTTTTTTCAACTCTTTTTCCATAGTCAAAGATTACAAAATTTCCATTGTAACAACTAGAAATTAAAACTAGCAATTACGGTTGCGGCTAAGGCTAACTAGAGTTGGATTATCTTGTAAAACCAACATAAGAACTGGCAAAAACAACCATAATGTAGAATTAACTAAAGATTGAGAAATTATTCTAAAATTGGCTTCAATTCTTTATATTTCAATGTCAAAGAATACTTTTTTTTTTATTGCAAAATTAACCTCATAGTTGGTGAAAGTCCATAATCGTCCTTGTAATCTAAGTACAGATCCATAATGTCAAATGAACCAAGGATTAAGGAATCCGTTGAGAAATTAGACTAGAAATTGGTAGAGTTAAGCTGAAATCCAGTGATCATGCTTGTAACATGAATACGTCCAAATATTAAGAAATTGCTTGTATAAATTCACCTAAATTACAGTATACCCAAATTATCCCATTTTTTTAAAATAAAGTCTATACTTGTTTTGGGAGAACCTAATTATGGGACGAGCTCTTTCTTCATGAATCGTCACCTATAGAAACTTGCTCTAATGAAGCCGGCAACAAACAATAGCGTAAAGGGAGCAAGCTATCTATAAAGGAGATGGCAATAAGATCGCTCCATCCCGCCCGGTCTATAGCTGTCCCTCCTAAGATTCATTCATTCAGTATAGGTAGAAGCAGGTCTAATTCTTCAGGTATAAATTCAACTAAATTACAGTAACCCTCACCAAACCACTCATCAATCCCCGTATTACAAACACAGTAAAGAAATTATATAGCAGATGCGATATAAATAGAATAACAGTGTTGTACCTCAAGTTGTTCATGCAGTCGTTTTTGAACTTCCATATGCATTTGTAAAGCTTCTGCAATTTGGTTTCCCGATGTCACTTCCAAATTTGAAACTATCTCGTTTCCCTTTTTCTTATCAGATTTTCCTCCTTCTAATGACTCGGGAATGTACTTTGCTAGTCGATATTTCTGCAAATGGATTTTCACGTGATAGATGGTAAGTCCTTGAACACCCATCACTTTAAGTACTCCTTTGGGTGTTGCCCTATCTGCACCACCAAGCTGACTGATTACCTCCACAAACCGGTCATGCAAGTCAGGTGTCCAACACAACCGTTGTTTTGTTGATCCACTGCCTCCAGATGTAGCTAGACTACCAGATGAACTAGAAGTAACCCCTAACGGGCCTGCACCCGGTTGCTCAGATCCATGGAATTTTTGAGGAACAAGGCCAACTGTTGAAAATTTCTTGTTTTGAAACATGATCTATAAGAGGTTTAACAAGACTCCCTGTAAACAAGCATAATTTACCGTGGCCGATTCACCGTTGTCACATTCTGCCAATTGTCATGGTCTTTAAGCATGAGAGTATTCTTAAGAAGATTCTTTCAGCTCCTTCATGAATCTTTGTGTAGTTCTTAAATATTCAGAGTCCAAATACCCTTTTCCGTATTCTGCCAGTTCACGTGATCTTTAGACATGAGAATGGCCTCTTAAATAATCCTCAACTGCTACGGTCCACTAAAATTACGGCCGAGCTTTGTAAAATTACAACATTCTGGGAGCCAGTGGTACCTGAAACAAATTAGACATAAAATATTTTTGTCGGCCGGATTGCAACCAGAGGTCTTAATTTCAATTCCCCTGAAAGATGCACCTGCATGGAATCCATCTATTCTAAGTTTTTGGAATAATTTATTTCTTGTCACATATAAAGATAATAGTCTTGTATTGTTAATAAAAATAATAGTAATAATAATAATAATCTCCTCCGGCTATGAAGTTCGCGTGTTTGAATCTCTGAGAACCTAAATGATTGGCAATGCACAGGAATATCATTTTTAATTGGAATTCAAATTCATTCTCACTGAAGCTGAAGCAGAGAGAATGAGGCCGAAATAACGAACACTGACAGTATTAGTTAAAGGAGTGATGGGCCAAGTGGTGAGGGGCTGATCCAGGGGAGCACCATATTGATGGTCTGGTATATCGAAAAGGGAGAGGTTCAAATAAAAAAAGGGAAATAAATCTCAGCACGAAGCTTATAGCCTTAAAGCATACAAAAACAGGAAAAATAATCCAAATCACGCTTATTCCAATAATAAACAATCAAACACACACCTGCACGCTTGCGGTCCTGCGGTGTTCCAGATTTGGATAGAACCTCCAAATCCATCGAGCTGAGCGACATAAGACCGAGAATCAAGTCGGACATCATACCCGAGAAAAGAACCAGCAACACAACTATGGCAATATAAATCCATAACTTTACGCCACAGCATGCTTCCTCGACGGTCATTTTCCCGAACCCTCGAAAATAATACGAATTCCTTTCAAATAAAGCACAGAAGCTTTCAAAGAAACATGCTACGCTGTATTTTCTTCAGCCCGCGTCACATAAATTCCTCAAATCTTTAAGACTTCGAAAGCCTTTGATTCCCGTAACTTCGTGCAAACTATGCAGAGATTTTGCAAATGGCTGGGAGGATAACGACAGTTTTAAAATCAACCCGGGGAGCTTTCAACAACAGACTTTCGGCTGTAACGTAAGGAGGACTCGACCGTAGATTATTTTCCACCTCTAACCCTCTATTACAGGAGGATTTGCAGAGAGCGTGTACAACTTTTTATCTCGAAGATGCTCTTATGTTTTTCCCTGGAAGGGCTTAAATTCTAGTAATAAGTTGGAAGTATCGCCATTACTGTCAACTGCAAACCATTTTCGAAAGTTATCTCTGATATATCCACTGCAATCCCCCTATTGGGGCGGCGGTGTGATGGGAATTGGTTTTAGTGAAGAAGATGAGCCTTCCTGTATCCTTCTGTGCGGCGACACATACGCCATGGCTTCAACAACTACTGTCAAATAGATAGATTTCTGTGTGTTTTTTTCTCTATCTGAAATAATATCAATAATATCAGTTTGTAAAGAAACACGATTGAGGAAATTATAAAGACGAAATACATAAACTCCTCCAAAGATACCAATGATTCTATACTTAGCAGCTCTTCAGCGCCACCGCCATGCACAAAGCCATGACCAGACTAGCACCAGCGCACACGAGGCCATGAAGAGGAGTCTCGAAAATGATGAGCATGGTGAGGGAGGGGCACGTGGGCCTCATGCGAGGACCCGTCACCCACGTTAAATTTGTTTTTTTTTATATATATTATTCTTACTTAGTTTTATTTTTCTTTTAGTTTTCATTTTGGTTAAATTGTTAAGATTTTAATGTAAATTCAACATAAAATTTTAAATATTTTGATTAGAAATTGATTTTAAATTTAAGTTATTAAATTTTAATTTAATATTAAATGCTAAATATAATTTAATATAATGTTAAATTTTAATTTTTAATAAATAGAATATAATTTAAATTACATATAGTTAATTTAGAGTTTAATTTTTATGATTAATTAATTGTATGATTAATTGATCATGTTTTAATTAAGTAATTATGTTTTAAATTAATTAAGTATTTTGTCTTTGTAAATGTGTAAAACAAAAAAAAAATTGAATTATTAGAGGGTTTTGAACCCGTGACCCCCACCAAGTGAAGAGCCTTAAAAAGAGCACTAACACCAACGTGCCAAACATATCACTTTTACAAATAAATTCGCATATAATTAGTTTAATTATCAATAATAGCAAGGTACTAGCCTAAAGAATAATCTTCGATTATCCAAGCGTCAGGCTCATTATACCTTGCACACAATTCATCAAGCCAATCGCTGAGCCCTTTCATTCCATTCCACCAGTCTTCAGTAGCAGAAGCGGTGGAAAATGCACGTTACGCAGAAGAACACATGAACTTGACCGGGGGTACAAGACCGACATTTCCGCATCACCCGGGGTTCGTAGGTAAGGCCCCACGGACATTTCCTAGGGGAGGGGGCTCAAGGCCACTGCCATATGGTAACAGAGTCGCACCAAGGATAGTAGCTGCAGGGATTTCAATGGCAGCGAGTGCAACATCTCGTACATCGCCAGCGGCAAAGACAGGTCCACGACCATCTCAAGGAACAACGAGTAGGGGTAGGAGTTCCAGGGGAAGGAACTCATTTCAGAGACAGTCACATAACAACGCACGGGTTCAATCTCGTGTTACCTATTGGAGGTGTGAAGGACCCCATTACCAACACGACTGCCCAGAGTTATAATCAGGGTTCGCACATAGAGAAGGAAAGGCACCGATGGGGGGAGAAAGTAGCAACCACCAAATTTACGCAGCGGTTAATAACCACCAGGCCAAACATCAATCCACAGTGGTGGAGTCATCAGGTACGCTAAATCATATCAATGTTAAGATTTTGTTTGATTCTGGTGCGAAAGATAGTTTCATTTCACCATCTGCATTAGAAAAGAGTGGGTTGGCAGCCTACAGGCACAATGAATTTAAACAAGTCAAGATGGCTTCGGGGGAAAAACAAGCAGTAGAACCTAGTGTCGATAATTGTATAGTAGACCTCAGAGTGTGTACTACCAGGTTGAAGGTATACGTCACTGCTCTTGGGGCATATGACCTAATCATTGGAATGGATTGGTTAGCAGCTCATCGAGATTTGGTAGATTGTTTTGCAAAGAGGGTGCTTTGTGTCGATGATGAAGGAAGACCAATAGAGATCCAGGGTGTACAGAGAAAAGTGTTGCTATGCTTTATATCCACTATGAAGGTTAAGAGATGCTTGAGGCAAGGGTGTCGACTTTATGTAGTGGAAGCAGTGAATGAAAGGAAGGGACTCTCATTGGATCAGTATCCGGTATTGTAAGAATTTCAAGATGTTTTCCCAAACGAGTTACCAGGGTTACCTCCTGAGAGGGAGCTTGATTTTACCATTGAGCTAAAACCTGGTGCAAAACCAATTTCCAAAACTCCGTATCGGATGACAGCTCCAGAACTTTGTGAATTGCAAATGTAGTTGAAAGAGTTACTGGACTTAGGGCTAATAAGGCCCAGTGTCCCACCTTGGGGCGCACCGATATTTTTTGTAAAGAAGAAGGATGGATCCTTACGACTGTGTATAGACTACAGGGAATTGAACTGTGCTACAGTGAATCATAGGTACCTGATGCCGCGAATAGATGACCTCTTCGATCAGATGAAAGGAGCAGCGATATTCTCAAAGATCGATTTGCGATCAGGGTATCATCAGTTAAGGATTAAGGAAGGTGATATCCGAAAAACTGCCTTCCGAACTCGGTTTGGACATTACGAGTTTGTTGTAGTACCTTTCAGATTGACCAATGCGCCAATAGTATTCATGAGCCTCATGAATGGCGTATTCCGGAAGTACTTAGACCGTTTTGTACAAGTCTTTTTAGATGAAATCCCCATCTATTCCAAGAATGAAAGAGAACATGAGGAACACTTGCGAATAGTGTTGTCCTGCCTTAGAGAGAACAAATTGTATGGGAAGCTGTCGAAGTGTTCCTTCTTCCAGAAAAAGATCCACTATTTGGGTCATATCATTTCTGGCGAAGGAATCTTTGTGGACCCAGAAAAGGTAAAGGCCATTATGGAGTGGCCAGTGCCGAAAAATGCCCATGAGGTGAGAAGCTTCATGGGGCTAGCAGGTTATTACTGGAGATTTGTGGAAGGATTCTCCAAAATAGAGAAACCCATCACCACCTTGCAGCGTAAGGAGGTTAGGTATGAATAGACATAAGAGTGTGATAGTGCGTTCATTGAGCTTAAGAGGTTACTAACTAGTGCGCCAATTCTACGTGTGCCGGATATGGAAAAGGACTTCACAGTCTGTACGGATGCCTCGAAGAAAGGGTTGGGGGCCATGCTAATGCAGGATGGAGGAGTGATATCTTATGCATCAAGGAAGTTGAAGAAGCATGAAGAGTCATACGCGACTTATGATTTAGAGTTGGCAGCTGTAATGCTAGCTCTGAAACTTTGGAGGCACTATCTTGTTGGGCGAAACTTTGAGCTCAAAACGGACCATCAAATTTTAAAACATCTCTTCACTCAGAGAGATCTGAATGCCCTGCAAAGGCGATGGAGTGAGTTTATGAGTGAGTACGATTTTGGTATTTCATACATCAAGGCAAAGGAAAATGTGGTCGCAGATGCCTTGAGTAGGAGACCACGTATCTTCTCCTTGGTAACCTTAAAGGTCAATCTGAGGGAACATGTGTTGACACAACTCTTAGGAGACAGTTGGTATTTAAAGGTTACTTCAAACCTCCAGAGCGGGAGGCAGTTAGACCCAAAGTATGAAGGATATAGTCTGGAAATAGACGGACTGTTAAGATATCGAGGAAGGATGTACATCCCTGAGAATGGGGATATTCGAAGCATCATACTGAAGGAAGCCCATAGATCACTTTATTGTGTGCATCTGGGTGTGAAGAAGATGTACGCAGATATGAGGAAGCTCTTCTTTTGGGTAGGAATGAAGCACGATGTAGTCCATTTCATCGCCAAATGCCTTGAGTGTCAACAAGTGAAAGCCAACCACCGTCACCCGGCAGGCCTCCTACAACCACATGATGTCCCTATGTCCAAGTGGGAAGTCATCTCTATGGATTTTGTTGTAGGGTTGCCACTCACATCTCATAGACACAATGCCATTCTTGTGATAGTGGATAAGTTGACCAAGAGTGCTCATTTTATTCCGGTTAGAGACACTTACGATGTCACTGATGTGGCATGTGTGTTTGTAACCAAGGTCATCCGTTTTCATGGGATACCTAAGAAGATCATCTCATATAGGGACTCCAGATTCACTTATAGGTTTTGGACAAGTTTACAGTCAGCATTGGGGACTCAGTTGAACTTAAGCACAACTTATCATCCTGAAACAGATGGGAAAATGGAGAGATTAAATCAAGTCATGGAAGACGTTCTTGGGATGTATGTCATGGATAATCAAACCTGGTGGGAGAAGTACTTACCTTTGGTAGAGTTTGCCTACAATAACAGTTTTCATAGCTCCATCAGAATGCTACCCTACGAAGCTTTGTATGGGAGGCCATGCAGAACGCCATTGATTTAGAATAGACTAGAAGACCGAGTAACAGCTGGGCCAAAATTGATTCAGGAGATGGAAGAACAGGTGATTCAGATTAGGTAGAGACTAAAGGAAGCACGGGATAGGAAGAAAAGTTATGCGGATGCACACCAGACCGACCGAAGTTATGAAGTGGGAGACCAGGTTTTCATTTGTATCAGGCCTAATGAGAATACCATATGGTTCGGGAAGGGGACAAAGTTGTCACCTCGATTTATAGGACCGTTCAGAATCCAAGAGAAAATTGGACCCGTTGCCTATCGTCTCGTACTGCCACCCCACTTACATAAAACTCATAATGTATTTCATGTATCTGTTTTACGTCATTATGTTACTGATGAATCACATAAACTAAATTGGAAGGAATTGCAGGTATCGGATGTGGGAACCCTCATGGTAGAACCGTTACGCATATTGGATCGTAGAGTCCAACAGCTCAGGAATCGTCTGGTAGACCAAGTTAAGGTCCAGTGGGACAATTATAGTCCAGGATTTGCTACTTGGGAAGATGCTGAGACATTACGGTGAGACTATCCCTCACTATTTTTACCACCTTGAGAACATGTTTCTTGAAGGTGGGGTGTATGTAACACCACCTTTTGACTTAGACAACCAAGATTACCTGAGGCCTATATACTTTATTTTCTAAGTCACAGTGAAACTATTAAGTGATACACTTAAACTTTAAAAAATTATGAACTTTTATGAATGTTTAAATGTTATTTGATGATGATGTATATGATGCGATCTACTACGTGCATGTAAATTTTATGAATGTTTAAATGTTACTTGATGATGATGTATATGATGAGATCTACTACGTGCATGTAAATTTTATGAATGTTTAAATGTTATTGATGATGATGTATATGATGCGACACATTGTGAGAATGAAGAATTTTATGAATGTTTAAAATACTATTAGAATGATGTTGGATATGATGCAATCTATTTGGGTAAATGATAATCTTATGAATGGGTGTCGAAATTTGAATTATGGGATATTATGAGATCTATTTCTAAGTGGAAAACTTTGATGTTAATTTATCGGTACATGGATACCAAATTGAAATGATGATAGTATGCAATTACATGATGATAATGCATACAAATGTATGAGTTTGTGTTACAGACTAATCTGCAGGTTATGGGCTATGAAATAACCAAGAGATAATTATGATGAAAGTGGATATCAGGACCACTAACCGAGAACCATTATGGTATGAATATCGTATGTGAAATTTATATTGGTTTGGATACATTGCTATGATATGTGGATCAGTGCATGATTTCAGGTGATGACACTGCCCAAAACCGAA
>ML811262.1:0-20026 GCA_009831015.1 Picea engelmannii | reverse complement strand
TTAATTATAATTAATTTAATAATCTAACTGTCCTAAAAGATTAGCTAAACAATAATTATTTCTTAAAATAACATTTACTAATTAATTATTATTAATTAGTTATTCATGATTGTCAATGATTAATTTAAGTATTAATTAACTCACTAATTAATAAGGTAAAGAAATAAAAGGAGGATAATAAACTATATTGTTAAATTAAGTTACGTATCCAACAAGGGATAACATATTAACTACATGAGGATAAAATAATAAAGGAGGGATAAGGGGCATTAACGATGGGAGGATAAGAAGGTAATAAATGGGTTAGGTAGGGAGTAAAGGAGGGGGAAGTCGGTGAAGGAGGCATAAGGAGGGGAAGGAGGTTGACGGGAGGTCATTCTACGGGGGGAGATGAGCGATTGATTTTGGGGGTTGGATTTGCAGAGAGGAGTGGAGTTTTTGGAGTGGGGATTGTATCAATCAGGCACCGGGGTTGCTGGAGGTTTTGGGCATGGGGGCCAGGATATCCATATGATATCCTGGAGCTAGGAAGTTACCTAGTTGGCAGGGAGGAACTAGGTTTTGGGTAGTGTTTTGCAGCAACGGTCAAGGAGGCAAGTGGCAGACAAACGAAGGATTATTAGCATCCGACTTAGGTATTTAAATGGTATTTATTTAAAATTATGCATTGTTATATTATGTTAGAAAGATTTATTATTCATTGTAAAATTTAAGTTATGAAAGTTACTATTATATTATTATGCTGTTATGAAATTACTGTCTTAGTATGAAATAAATTGATGTTTAATTTATTCGGCCCCTTACAACCACGGACATGGGTTCGACTGTTTCGGCGTTTGGAAAACACTGTTGACTATTACAATAGGGCGCACAGGCCCTGAACTTAGTTAGTCTAAACTTTGATAGCTCCACTTGTATATATGTTTTGAGGGCATAAGCCCCATGACTCGTTATTGATCATATCTTTTAGATGCTTGCGTCCACCTATGTACTCTGGTGCTTATGATATTATATATGGATTTTTATTTCTTTTTGTGTCTTATGGATCATATTTTCCTTTAAAAAAGTATTTACATGTTTATGTGCAATTCTTTTTATACGTGTGCGAGATGCCAGTCTAAAATTTGATTAGCTAGAGTATTTGTAACTTGGTTTAATCTCCTAGGAACGTGAAAATATGTAATATAATCAAAGCTTCTCTCTAAGAGACGTACCCTAAGGAATCGTCAATGTAAAGTCGGATCATGAACATGGTAGACTCTATTTAATTGAGACACAACGAGTTGAGTGTCTAAATAAAATCGGAGATGAGAGATACCAAATGACAGGGCGTCACGAAGCAACTCAATAACTGCACTGTACTTGGCAACATTGTTTGTGGTGTCACCTAAGAATATACCTCTGGAAGATAATAACTGGCCTTGAGGTGTAAAAATTACCCAAGCTGTGGAGGCAATCCTCTGAGTGTGTGATACAGAAGCATCGCAAGTAACAAGCATGCAAAGGCGGAAGGCAGCTGGGACAAGTGCCAATGCATTTTGACACGTTGTAAAAGTGTTTTGAAATCAATGTGCGGATATTAAATGAAATAATTAAGAGGAGACGTACTTACAGATTGTAATCATACCTTGAGCGATCCACTCTCGTCTGAAGTAGGTAGAGGCATTTATGTAAAATAAATGTAAGTAGGTAGCTTTGAATTGCAGATTAGACAGTTTTAGTAGCAGAGGGAAACCGACTATAGACACCCTCATCTTGTATCATTTTACAACAATTACCAATTGTCAATTTAGAGCATAGAGCATAGAGAGAAAGAAGCCGAGAACTATATTTGAAAACATCTATGTACAGAAGTCCTGAATTAATATATGAAGATTTGATTCAGACTTATGGTGTTGTGATATTCTCCATGTATGCATGTTGAATGTCATGCCTAGTGTTGTTTTACTCTTTCTGTCATGCATTTTTTGTTTATGCTGTGTATGTATGATTTCTTGTTGAATGTCTGAAATCTGAAGAGAGGAAGAGTAAGGAATGAGTTTCAATTGTTTATCTGTTTGAGCAAGAGTTTTTCCTACAAGGAGTGCAGTGAAATTGTCCGCAAGGTGTGCGTTGACAGAAGTCAGAGTTCGTCTCTGAAATCTCAGAAGAGATAATGTTATTCTCATTCTCGCAGAAGTGCAAGTTAAGCACAGGAGCCGTGCAAGGTGTGTGCAAGCCAAGTGAAATCTTAGAGCTTACAACCTGAGGGAATTGTTGAAAGACTGTCACAAGGAGAGTGCGTAGAGTTGAAGAATTCAACACTTGGAAGTATTGAAGGGATGCCGCAAGGAGTGTGTGCAAGAGTCTTCTTGAAGACTCAAGTTGTGGAGAAAGCTTAGGAGGGTTAGTACATTGAAGCGTTCAAGGAGAGGCACTGTAAAGTTACTTTGTAGGTGGACAAGTTCTAGGAAGGAATACCGTTGGAAGCCAATTCACATTTTTCCACTGTCTTATAAGCTGCCTACAACAGTTTTTGCAAACCTTAATTTTTCGTCGCAATTCTCAAATAAACGACACTTTTATTCTTTGCACCATTTGCACACTTACTTTCGTTTTGTTTTCACGACTGTAAGCGTGAAAACTTGGTCTTTCGAAGTCGCATTAAAATCAGCATTGAATTGTCGTTATCATTCTTGTCGATATGTCCATTGCATTTATATTTCACTTATCACTATGCAATTTGCAAAACCGTTTTCGATCTGTACTCATTGGACATTCTTTGACTGATTATGTAATTTTGTTTCATTAAATTGCGATATTTGATCAAATTACTTTTCACATTGGCTTCATAAAAGCATTGGTATTATGGTTTAAACCCTTGGTGTAAATCATTCTATACATCGCATGTCGCATGGTTAAACACTTGGTATTGATTTCAATTTGTATGTTTGGTTTAAAAACTATGGTATAACCATTGCTTGCGCAAGTGATTAATACACTTACCATCGGTTTCATTGGTTGGGAAAATGACATAATTGTTAAACTATACAATAGTGGGTTGAACAGCTATAAGCGTCGTCGGATGTACCATTGGCAATAACTATTATGCATGGCCAGCAAATAAGCTCCACCACCTTCGCATGATGGCATTAATGCCTATCTCCTATCCCTGTTTCACCTCCGCTAGCTAAGGTAACCTTTCGTGCACTCTGCTCCTGTGTGTGCTATGATCCAAATCTTGGACTTACCGTGCGCTCGGCTCCATGGCACCGGTGGTGCAAATCGAGCCGAACGGTAGCCAAACCTTGCTACTGTTCGACAATGCCCGGAAAGATTTAAAGGATAGCGATTTTCTCACCTTTGTACAACAATTCGAGGGTTTTAATCTATTTGTTGCACAACAGTTCGCCCTGACTTTTGATGGCTGTAGGGCCAAGGTGGGTGATATTCAGTTGGAAATCAGTGAAGAGTTTATTAGCTCTGCTACAGGGTACCATCCACGGGCCAACGTTGGTTTAAAAATTCTAAAGTGGAAGAGGTACCATGGCCACTACTGTTCGTCTTGCGTAAGGTCACATCCTATGACAGAGGTATGCTGATTTCCACACTTAAACCAAGATGGCATGATCTTTTGATGGTGGTCAAACAATTTGTGACCTGTGAGGGTCGATATGGATTCGTTTTTCTCTATCACCTTCGACTGTTAATGAATTTTATAGGGTATCCATTGAATATGCCTTTTTATTTCCAGCGTAGCCTATACAAAATGTCGAAAAGGTTTAAAAGAGAAAAGGCCGATAGTAGCCTGTTCCACCATGGCCTAATTAGACTCATTGTTGTTCATCACTTAAGTATCCACGGTGATAGTTGGCAAGATTTTATCTCTCAAAATGGTTTTGATGATACAAAGCCCATCCAAATTGACAAGCCTGTGATTAATGAAGCTAAGGTTGGGCCACCCGTGCCCTTCCATGTCCTACTGCCCTCTCCTAAACCCTCGGTCGACCCTGATATTGACTTACCCGACGTTTTGGAAAACAAGGTTGAGGCTATTAAAAAGCCTGTGAGAAAAAAGGCCAAGGGAAACCCTACTGTTGATGGCAAAGGTAAAAATAATGCTCGGCTTATCTCGAGAATGGCTAGGAATAAGCCTAAACCTAGTGTTGAGAAGAAGCCCATAGTCCTTAGTGAGGATTCAGACTCTGACATAGAACGCTTCCTAGCTAGTGAGTACCCTTACTCACAGGGTCTGTGCTCCGAACTAATCTACCCCCTTGCCTAAGGAACAATCCTAGCTACCCTAGGATCAAGCTACCTAACGAAACCCTCGGCAATATAACCAAACCCTCACCTGCATTTTCGAAGCCCGGACAATTGTCATGTGATCAATGTGATGTGTGGTTGGAGCGATACTATTTAGACGTTCCTTTATTATAGTCGAAGACCCAATCATTGGAAAACCAAGTTGCAGTGTTGACCAGCCAAAGGGACAAGTTTCAAGCAACTGATAGGAAGCAAAAAACCACTGGTTCCATCGTATTTAGGAATGTTGAATCAGCCACAACCGTTGTCAACTCCAAAATGTCATGATCAAGCTGTCTGCTCATCATCCAGGTATGAATTTCGATATCATTTTCGTTTGTGAATTCCTCGAATTAATATAACGATGTGAGCTTGGTTCTCAAATAGCTCTGTCTATCATTTGAAATGGCTCTGTCATAATGTCATTCATCCTGTACATTGTTTTCTCTTTGCTAGAATTAAATGAAGTTTGATTTGGATGCACGATTTTCTCATGCCCAGTTTAGTCATTGATAGGTTTCCATCGGATTTGATTCGTTTGTCTGTTAAGTTAACGGAATCGATGGTTTTCTTTCGATTGGATTTGTTTGTATCTAATCTGAACAGAAGGTTTTCATGCTAAATTTAGAGCATGATCATGTTTTGATTTGGTATGATTTCGTTATGGTTAGTTTGTATGCTGTGATTTTGGAACGACTTCATGAGTTTGCATTGACGTGATGTAATCTTATAAATTAGGAATACAACTTTGATTGATTCTGATTTGGAAAGAACGACTCTGTTGTTTTTGGAAACAATATTCTCATTTAAGCTTGTGCTAATGATATCTACGCCTGAATCATGGAACGGTTTTGATTCACAATGACTATGTTAAACCCCAACTATTCGATTTACTCTTGTCTTGATTGGAATGTTGTGTATCTTCAGTTAGTACGATGGTTTTCATGAGTTGGATTTGTATCATAGATGCTGCTCTGTTTGATTTTAATTTGCAAAACGAATTGGACGACATTTGTTATCTCTGTCAAATTCGGTTATAATTCGTTTTGAAATGAACGATTTTGTTCAATGTCAATCGATTCGTTTTCCCCAATTAGCAATAACAAATGATTGAACAAATCCTATACACCCTGTTATCAACTGATTGATCCTGTTATGATTTCATTTGAGTTAATTTACACACCAGTCTTGATTTGATTCGCTAAATGACATGGATCGTTGGCTTGTGTTAATACAGTGGTATCGATTTGAAAATGATCTTGTTGTCCTCGTATGGATTCGATCGTGTTTCCTATTAATGGATAAGGAAAATGATTTGTTTAACTGTATTGATTTCAGTTTGATATGAAATGATTTCATTACTGTTCGATACGATTTTGTATACCTGAATTGTTAATGAATTAAACAGAGTATAGCTATCTAGTTTATCATTTGATTTAGTCTGTTCAAATTACATACAAGTGTCGATTTGACTAAGGCTTTTGGCAATCAAATATATTTTGATTGTTTGAATGTATTTTCAAAGATTTGTATTGATTTTAATGTTGATTCTGTGTCTGATTTAGACCAGCTACAGAATCGCAAGATTCTGTAGCTAGTCTATAGAATTAGATTTTTATCATTTTTATCAATAAAATATCCTTCTAACTTGTCAATTTTTAACCCTTTTTAGGTACATCCGAATTGCATTGGGCATGCTGGACAGTCTAGGAGATATTTATGTGTTTTAGTTTTATTTTAGTTTCCTAGTTTAGTCAGGCTTGGGATATCTTCCCAGATTTTATGTAAACAGTTTTGATAACTTCCACAGGGATGTTTTACCCTGTGGAAGGTCTTTAAATACTTATTATTTTTTGTAATAAGGATCATCCTCACTTGTGGGAGAACCAGGCTATGGATATCTAATACAAACTGAGACGAGATTTGATGTTATTGCTAGAACTTTCGCTTTCATAATATCAATATTTTGTTTCAAGTTTATGCATGTCACTTTGCAGTTGATTATAGACTACTTTAGCTATCATAGTCTATTGCAGAATGATATGTTTAATTAATGTGTTATCCATATCTGATTTCTTTCATTACTTAAAAAATACAGCAATTAATTTGTTTCAGTTAATGAATCACAGATTTATCTTCTTCATTAATTGAATCATTTTGTATAAGTCTTTGCATACAGGTTTATCTAATTGTGACAATTTATAAATCATTTGGTTGTTGTGTTTTTTATGTCTTGTTTGTCCTGTAATTATATTTGAAGAGCACAACAGTTTCTAGTTTATGAGAAGCTCGTGGATAATTCGGTGCGGGTTTCCTCCCTCCGATCAGCTGAGATAATCATCTCATACAGGACAAAAATGGAGCGTTTTTTCAGGTCAGTTTGTTACTTATTTGTTTAGTTAATTTGATAGTATAATATTAGTAGTTTAGTTAGATATATGTTTAGTTAGATTTGTAGTTAGAATTAGTATATTAGTTGTTTAGTTTAGTTAGTTCTGTTTTATTTATGTTCATAAAATTATAAAATCAACAAAAAATATCTCTTTCTGTCTTAGGACAGAATATTAATGAGCTTTTCAGATTTTCATTTAAATCTGCAAATTGTTAATATTGTATATTTTGTGAATAAGATTTATTTATGTTAGTAGTTAGAGTTAGTATAGTATTAGTTAGTAGATTGTATATATAGAATAGTTAATTTTTTTTTAGTTTGTTTAATAGTTAGTTTTAGTTAGATTAGTTTATTAGTTTGTTTAATAGTTAGTTTTAGTTAGATTAGTTTGTTAGCTTGTTTTAATAGTTAGTTTTAGTTAGATTAGTTAGTTTAGAGTAGTTTTTATTTTTTTCTTAGGACCTTAGATTGGCTAACGGAGCCGCTAAACCCATTAGGGTGGTTCATCCCAAACAGCTTGGGTTATTAGACAACCCCGGACCGGTTCCACTCTCCTAGTTGACGGACGGTCAATTTCGCCCGTCAACAAATGGCGCTAGAAGGAGGGCCTGAATTTAATTAATGGCACGAGGTGGTCACAAAACTCCACCACCACCTAATCGCTCACCTATAGTGACTAGAAGCCATTCGAACGATAATATTCCCCTTCAAATAGAAACCACATCAATCGATGATCCACAGATCACAGTTGAACTAGCAACCCCTAATCCTACAGGTGGTGACATACAAGAGATTGTTCGTCAATCTCTTATAAGAACTCATAGTGCCTTGGCCCATTTGAGGCAACCTAACCGTCCGTTGGACCAACCTTTAGACTTCTCTGATATCAGAGAACAATTAGGAGGCACTAATCTCACTGTGAATCCTTCAGATCCAATCTTAAATCCTACTGTAGGAGGATCTGGGATACCCCCTTCACCACCTCCATCATCTCCTTCCTCTTCTGGAGGAGATTCCTCTGACGAAGGTGATTCCGCTTCTCAGCCTTCTACACCCACTACACCAATGGAAAATCAGAACAACCCTGCTAGACCTTGGCTTGACCAGGATGCTGTAGTTGTACCTGGAGCTCAGCATCCTTTACCTAAACATCCGGAGAAATGGATTCCCAAGTTTGACCCTGACTCAAAACAGATCGTTGAAGATCACATTAAAAAGTTGATGTTAGCCATAAGACTCCGCAATGTTGAACATGAAGACGTTTTCTGTAGGTTGTTCCCCTATACTTTCGAGGGAAATTCATCTACATGGTACTTTGCCCAGCAACCTCATACCATCGTGTCTTGGGAAAATTTTGAGTCATGCTTTTTGGAAAAGTTCGGAGACGGTAAGCCTCTGGAAGTCCTAGTCATGGACCTTTCTAGCTTAAGAATGAACCCAAAAGAAAAAGTTAAAGACTTTAATCAAAGATTCTTAACACTTAAAAAATGAATCCCTGCATATTCCATGCCTGCCGAGAGTCTTATAATAGCATACTACACTAAATATTTGCATCAAAGTATAGCTATTTGGGTTAAACGATCCAAGAAAGCCATGTTGCTA
The DNA here is from genome assembly GCA_009831015.1 of Picea engelmannii. Classification (NCBI taxonomy): domain Eukaryota; kingdom Viridiplantae; phylum Streptophyta; class Pinopsida; order Pinales; family Pinaceae; genus Picea; species Picea engelmannii. Next base: position 11,748 of record ML811262.1, on the reverse strand, counting down.
GAAGTCTTCGAGGAGGCCAGCCAGATTGAGAAATATATACTTAGTCTTAAAGACTCTACTAGAAATGAAACATAGACTAGTTCTTCTTCAAAAAAGAAGATCGAAATCCTCCCGAGACCTACTCAAAGTAAATCACAACCTAAAAACTCTGATTTAGAAAACTTAACTAAAGTTGTTCAAAAACTGTCAAATCAAGTTATAGACTTAAAAAGGAAGATCGAAGAAGCTTCCTCAATCAGAGGGACTTACAAACCCCCGTTCCAGAAGCGTTTTCCTACAAACCGACCTAATCCAACCACCGAAGGCCTTAATCTAGAAAGTCTGCAATGCTTCCTTCAAACAATTCTACAAGCCCAAGATAACTTGATGCCTCCTAAGATTCCTGAGGAGGTAGTTGAACAAGAGACAGTTCAAGAAGAAGAGTCTTCTCGAAACATTTTTGGACACTTCTCGGATAGCATCTTTCAAGCTAACTTCGAGACAGTACATCCCTATAATACCAGGAGGAAGACAACAAACAAACCTTCTTCCGAAAACACTACAACTTCGCCTCCAAAGCAATCTAAATCAGCTGAGACTAAATAGAGTAATGTGAACCCCAACTTAGATTATGATGTAGTTGAAGATCTTAAGAAGTTGAGAGCTAACATTTCTGTTTATGAGTTATTAAAGTTTCCATTTCTGCTACAAACAATGTTACAAAATATCTCAGAGAATGGAAAAAATGGTAATTCAAGTGGTAACAAGGTTGTGCAGAACAAAGTTCCCCAAAAGACTTCCACTAAAAACAATCCTGATCCTCAAGATAAAGGAAGCCTTCTTGTAAGTAATGTAAATAATGTAAATAATGTATATAAAGTAGCTTTAGAAACTGCGAGTAAAAAGCCACAAGCTACTACTCTTAGTACTCGCAAAAATGTACCTCCATTTTTGTTAACTTTCGAAATATTTAACAGAAACATGCACAATTGTATGGTAGACTCAGGAGCATCATCTAATGTGATGCCATGGTCTGTTTGCCAGAAGATTAACGCAAAATTCGAACCCTCCACCTTAAAAATCATACAACTTGATCGGACCAGTGTTAAAGTGATAGGCGAACTAAAGAATGTGCTTATTAGATTATCGTGTAACCCCAAGTTTCATCAAGTCATTGATATAATTGTTGTGGATATTCCAGAAGTGTATGGTCTATTTTTAAGCAGGGACTGGTTGGAGCAGCTACATGGTTATTTTTCAACAGATTGGTCTCATCTATGGCTTCCAGAGAATGACAAGCCTAACAAGATAAAAGTGAATCGTGAACGCTACCTTAAGTTCACAGTCACAGATTTAAACGATCCCAACGAACCATTTACACCTTCTGATAATTCACCCGAAGTACAAGGTATGGACACCTTCTTCAGCAATTTCATGGCCGAGGCTTCAACTATCACCAATATAGAACAACAGTCCGAGATTGTAGCATTCGTGCAGCCAACAAATTCTACGCAAAGATCCCATGTTCCCAATGGAAATCAAATTTGGTCTCTTTATTTCGACGGGTCAAAGTCCAAAGAAGGAGCTGGTGCAGACTGCGTTATTATTGATCCGACAGGTAACAAAACATTGATTGCATGTAGGTTGGAATTTGAATGTACTAACAATACTGCAGAATATGAGGCTTTACTACAAGGTCTCAGAAAATCTTCGGATATGAACATTCAAAATTTAACCATCTTTGGCGACTTTGAAATAGTGGTTAGACAGGTAAGAGATTCTATCCACTGTCTTTCTCTGCATCTCAAAAGCTACCAGTCTGAGGTATGGATCTAATGAATAAATTTGTTGCTTTCAATATAAATTCTATTCCTAGATTGAATAACTCTGAAGCAGATTTATTAGCTAATGTAGCTTCTAAACTTCTTCCTCCAGAAGGCTTGTCCCTAGATGCATTCTCCGTTGAACTATTGTTCTGACCATCTGTTCCTGACAACATCACGAACTGGAGAGTATTTGACGATGATCAGCAGATTATTAACTTTCTGCACATGGAAGAAACCTTTCAAGGCGCGGTGATAGACGAACACACGCACGACGACAATTTGCGCGATTTCACGGTAATACCAGATCTGAGAACTCCTGAATATTCTTCGGATATGGTAAACTCGATCCCTAAATCTGTAGTTAGATTAGAGAATTTTTATGATCTTCAAGATAAATTTAAAAAGACGGTCAATTCTAAAACCAATAGTTCCTCGTTATCTTATGAAAAAGTAAACTTAGGAACTAAGGACAACCCACAGTGCATTAATCTAGGGTTGGGGTGTTCTCAACAAGAAAAAGTTGCATTTATTAAATTTTTCAAAGAATTTAAAGATGTCTTTGCATGGACATATGATGACCTTAAAATTTTCGACCCTAATATCATACATCATGTCATTCCTATGAAGCCCCAAACCTTACCCTTTCAACAAAAATTGAGGAAAATGCACCCTAAGCTCGAATCGACCATTCAAAAAGAATTGAATAAGCTCCTAAATTCTAAGATAATGTTTCCTGTTAGACACACTCAATGGGTTTCTAACCTTGTCCCAGTACGGAAGAAAAGTGGGGAAATTCGACTCTGCGTCGATTTCTGAAACCTTGATAGAGCGTCTGATAAAGACAACTATCCTGTCCCACCCATGGAACAGATCCTTCAACATGTATCTGGTTCTGAGAGGCTATCCTTACTAGATGGTTTCTTGGGATACAGCCAAGTCCTGATGTCTCCACCAGACCAACTTAAAACTACCTTCCGTATCCCGTGGGGCACTTATGCTTATCGAAAAATGCCCTTTGGATTGATTAATGTTGGTGCCACTTTTCAGAGAGAAATGGACATTGCTTTCTAAGGCTTAATAAATCAGTCCGTCGTAGTTTACTTAGATGATGTTACTGTATTTTCTAAAAACAAAAACGATCATCTAGCTCACTTACGAGCCATTCTACAGGGATGTCGTAAATACGACATCTCCTTGAATCCTAAAAAATCTATCTTTGCAGTAGAACAGGGTAAACTCTTGGGATTCATTGTGTCTAGTGAAGGGATGATTATCGACCCCGAAAGGACTCAAGTCATAGAAAAACTTCCCCCTCCTACGTCCAAAAAATCTATGTAGTCTTTCTTAGGCCAGATTAACTTCGTGAGGAGATTCGTCCCCAGCTTCTCCGAAATGGTCAGGCCTTTACAGAATTTGATTAAGAAAGACACCCAATATCGTTGGGGACCCCTAGAAAATCAAGCTTTTAATGCAATAAAGAAGGCCATAATAGACGCTCCGTCTCTTATGAGCCCCGATTTTTCTCAAGACTTTACACTCTACACTTTTTCTTCTGACCGTTCCTATGCCGCCGTCCTAACCCAAAAGAATGCCGAAAGAAATGAAGTACCCATTGCCTTTATGAGATCTTCTTTCAAAGGCGCTGAACTTAATTACCCAGCGGTAGATCGGAAAGCCTATGCTGTTTTCAAAGCAGTCAAGCACTTTTGGTCCTATCTTTTGAAGTCTAGGACGAAAGTCATTGTCCCATACCCAGCCGTGAGGAACCTGTTAGTGCAGAAGGAACTAGGTGAAAAGAGAGCTAACTGGGTCACCTCTTTGTAGGAGTATGACTTAGAAATCACCCCAACTCAGATAGTGAGAGGCCAAGGGTGATGCAAGTTAGTTGCTGATTCAGCAGCAAGACAACAAGAAGAAAGTGATACGTCAAACCTAGGACAACATGATCAAAGTCTAATATGTTGCGCACAAAACCCTGTCAGTTCTTGGTATGATGATATAAGATTATGTATTGAACATGGGTCAGCCCCCCGTCACCTGGATCCCGCTAAAATAAGAGCGTTGAGATTAAATTATGCCTCCTTTCATCTAGTTAATGGTGTCCCGTTTCGTCAAAATTTTGATGGCGTACTGATGCGTTGTCTTGAAAAAGACGAAGCAGAAAAAGTCTTGCTAGAGTTGCATGCAGGAGAAGCTGGTTGTCATTTTGGTGGTGAACCCACTACCCATAAGGTTTTAAGAGTCGATTATTACTGGTCCACGCTTTTTAGAGATGCCCATGCCTTGTGTCGTAAATGTATCATTTGTCAGAAAGCATCAGGGCGGTTATAGAAACCAGCCTTTCCTTTGCAGCCTGTTTCAGTAGATTCTCCTTTTCAGCAGTGGGGCCTTGATATCATAGGTCCAATCAACTCCGCATCCTCACAACAACACAATTTTATTGTGACAGCCACAAATTACTTTACCCGATGGTCTGAAGCTGCTGCGTTAAGAACTGTCAACACCAGTCAGGTAATTGCCTTTCTAAATTCAAATATTATCACTCATTTCGGTATCCCTGACTGTTTAGTATTCCATAATGCTTCTTACTTTTCTTCTCTTGAGATGAGCGAGTTCGCTTTGGAAAAAGGAATTAAATTGAAGTATTATGCTAGTTATTACCCCCAGGGCAACGGATTGGCAGAATCGACAAACAAGAACTTGATTAAAATCATCAAGAAAACGGTGGTTGAAAATCACAAAAATTGGCACAATGCACTGTTAAACACACTGTGGGATGATAGGGTAACACCAAAGGCTGCTGTAGGTAACTCCCCCTTTTTTCTTGTTTATGGCAAAGAAGAAATTATGCCACCTCACATTCTTCTTCCTTCGCTTCAGTTATCGCAGAAAGTCCAAGAAGAAGATTGTCCCCCTTTAGAAAACCAAATTAAGACTTTGATGAAGCTAGAAGAGGTAAGAGCCCAAGCTAAACGTAAGTTAGATCAGCATCAAATATTGGTTAAAATTTGGTTCGATTCTAACTCCTCTTCTGATAGGAATTTTGAAGTAGGTGACCTCATCCTGAAATGGGACAAACCGCATGAGGGAAAGGGACAACACACGAAATTTCAAAATTTGTGGCTTGGACCGCTTTTAATTGCTGAAAAGTTGGGTCCCAGTTCTTTTTGATTGCAGAATATTGAAGGGAAGCTTGACACCTATCCGGTGAATGGCCAAGCCTTGAAAAGATACTTTGCTTGATGACAACCCTTATATATTATGTACATATTTTGCTTTTGTTTTCTTTTTCGTTTACTTTTTCTTTTTTGATTTTTCCTTTGAATTTGTCAGCTTGTTTTTTTGAAATACACATATCTGTATACTGAGCTATTCAGACAAAGAAAATAGGAAATTCCTTCGCTGAAATAACTTCTAAGAAAATTTGTGCAAACATCAATGGTATATTGCTGAAATTTATATCTGTGTTGGAAAAAGTCTGTTGTTTGAAAGAAGATTATTGATATCGATCTCTGAGTAAAGCTTGTCATGATCATCTATTATCTTTTTACGCTGTCCCTATTCCTTAAGGGAATGACTCAGAAGATGTCTCCCTGTCTTAGGAAGTTGTTTTTGTAAATGAAACATCTATTGATCTTAATAAAGGACAGTCCTAAAAAATTCTGATGAGGTCTGGAAAACTATGTTAAAATATCATGATTTTCAGCGTCACCCCGCTCTACTAGCTTTGAAGAAAAACAAATCAAATTATTAATAGAGTTATGGGAAGTTCTTGTAAACCTGCCGGGATGCTAAACAGGTCTGCTGGCAGTGGGTAAATGCATGCATGGCGCCAAGACAACTTTGCCGGGGTACCGAACAGGCCCGCTGGCAGCGAAGCAATGTCGGGTATATGAAAATTTGCAAATAAGAAACCTCTTTAATGTCCTTTATTCTGATCTAGAACTTCTTGGTAGGATACATACGTCAGACTGGGTTAAATGGCAACCCTGTCGAGGCTATGGATTCATGCTGGCAGCAGTGGCTCTGTCAAAATTATTGGAGATTTTATCTTTAATATCGTGATTCGTTGATCTTAAGACTATTATCAATTTTCATCTTTTAAAACATTGCTGGAATAGTTGGTTAATGATGATGTTTATACGATTTTCTGGTTGTTGTTTCTGAGTTGGAATTATCTTTGCTGTCCTAATCTGAATTTGTCCTTTTGGCAGAGATAACTGCTTCTACCAGTGTGTCTCCATTGTTGGCATCCAATTCACATTTTTCCACTGTCTTATAAGCTGCCTACACCAGTTTTTGCAAACCTTAATTTTTCGTCGCAATTCTCAAATAAACGACACTTTTATTATTTGCACCATTTGCACACTTACTTTTGTTTTGTTTTCACGACTGTAAGCGTGAAAACTTGGTCTTTCAAAGTCACATTAAAATCAGTATTGAATTGTCGTTATCATTCTTGTCGATATGTCTATTGCATTTATATTTCACTTATCACTATGCAGTTTGCAAAAACCTTTTCGATCTGTACTCATTGGACATTCTTTGACTGATTATGTAATTTCGTTTCATTAAATTGCGATATTTGATCAAATTAATTTTCACATTGGCTTCATAAAAGCATTGGTATTATGGTTTAAAACCTTGGTGTAAATCATTCTATACATCACATGTCGCATGGTTAAACACTTGGTATTGATTTCAATTTGTATGTTTGGTTTAAAAACTATGGTATAACCATTGCTTGCGCAAATGATTAATACACTTGCCATCGATTTCATTGGTCGGGAAAATGACATAATTGTTAAACTATACAATAGTGGGTTGAACAACTATAAGCGCCAACGGTTGTACCATTGGCAATAACTATTATGCATGGCCAACAAATAAGCTCCACCACCTTCGCACGATGGCATTAATGCCTATCTCCTATTCCTATTTCACCTCCGCTAGCTCGGGTAACCTTTCGTGCACTCTGCTCCTATGTGTGCTATGATCCAAACCCTGGACTTACCGTGCGCTCGGCTCCATGGCACCGGTGGTGCGAATTGAGCCGAACGGTAGCCAAGCCTTTCTACTGTTCGACAATTCTCAGAAAGATTTAGAGGATAACGGTTGGCTCACCTTTGCACAACGATTCGAGGGTTTTAATATATTTGTTGCACAACAGTTCGCCCTGACTTTTGATGGCTGTAGGGCCAAGGTGGGTGATATTCAGTTGGAAATCAGTGAGGAGTTTATTAGCTCTGCTACAGGGTTACTGTCCACGGGCCAACGTTGGTTTATAAATTCTAAAGTGGAAGAGGTACCATGGCCACTACTATTCGTCTCGCATAAGGTCACGTTCTGTGACAGAGGTATGTTTATTTCCATGCTTAAACCAAGATGGCATGATCTTTTGATGGTGGTCAAACAATTCGTGACCTGTGAGGGTCGATATGGACTCATTTTTCTCTATCACCTTCGACTGTTAATGAATTTTATAGGGTATCCATTGAATATTCCTTTTTATTTCCATCGTAGCCTATACAAAATGTTGAAAAGGTTTAAAATAGAAAAGGCTGATAGTATCCTGTTCCACCATGGCCTAATTAGACGCATCGTTGTTCATCACTTAAGTCTCCACAGTGATAGCTAGCAAGATTTTATCTCTCAAAATGGTTTTGATGATACAGAGCCCGTCCAAATTGACAAGCCTGTGATTAATGAAGCTAATATCGGGCCACCCGTGCCCTTCCATGTCCTACTGCCCTCTCCTAAACCCTCAGTCAACCCTGATATTGACTTACCCGACGTTTTGGCAAACAAGGTTAAGGCTATTAAAAATCCTATGAGCAAAAAGGCCAAGGGAAACCCTACTATTGATGGAAAAGGTAAAAATAATGCTCGGCTTATCTCGAGAATGGCTAGGAATAAGCCTAAACCTAGTGTTGAGAAAAAGCCCATAGTCCTTAGTGAGGATTCAGACTCTGACATAGAACACTTCCTAGCTAGTGAGTACCCTTACTCACAGGGTCTATTCTCTGAACCACCCTTTGAATTCATTTCTAATCTACCCCCTTGCATAAGGAACAATCCTAGCTACCCTGGGATCAAGCTACCTAACGAAACCCTCGGCAATATACCCAAACCCTCACCTGCATTTTCGAAGCCCGGACAGTCGTCATGTGATCAATGTGATGTGTGGTTGGAGCGATACTATTTAGATGTTCCTTTATTACAGTCGAAGACCCAATCATTGGAAAACCAAGTTGCAGTGTTGACTAGCCAAAGGGACAAGCTTCAAGCAACTGATAGGAAGCAGAAAACCACTGGTTCCATCATATTTAGGAATGTTGAATCGTCCACAGCCGTTGTCAACTCCAAAATGTCATGATCAAGCTGTCTGCTCGTCATCCAGGTATGAATTTCGATATCATTTTCGTTTGTGAATTCCTCGAATTAATATAATGATGTGAGCTTGGTTCTCAAATAGCTCTGTCTATCATTTGAAATGGCTCTGTCATAATGTCGTTCATCCTGTACATTGTTTCCACTTTGCTAGAATTAAATGAAGTTTTGATTTGGATACACGATTTTCTCATGCCCAGTTTGGTCATTGATAGGTTTCCATCGGATTTGATTCGTTTGTCTGTTAAGTTAACGAAATCGATGGTTTTCTTTCGATTGGATTTGTTTGTATCTAATCTGAACAGAAGGTTTTCATGCTAAATTTAGAGCACGATCATGTTTTGATTTGGTATGATTTCGTTATGGTTAGTTTGTATGCTGTGATTTTGGAACGACTTCGTGAGTTTGCATTGACATGATGTAATCTTCTAAATTAGGAATACAACTCTGTTGATTCCGATTTGGAAAGAACGACTCTTTTTTTTTCAAAAAAATATTCTCATTTAAGCCTGTGCAAATGATATCTACGCCTGAATCATGGAACGGTTTTGATTCACAACGAATGTGTTAAACCCCAACTGTTCAATTCGCTCTTGTCTTGATTGGATCGTTGTGTATCTTCAGTTAGTACGATGGTTTTCATGAGTTGGATTTGTATCATAGATGCTGCTCTGTTTGATTTTTAATTTGCAAAACTAATTGGCCAACATTTGTTATCTCTGTCCAATTCAGTTATAATTCATTTTGAAATGAACGATTTCATTCAATGTCAATCGATTCATTTGCCCCAATTAGCAATAACAAATGATTGAACAAATCCTATACACCCTGTTATCAACTGATTGATCCTGTTATGATTTCATTTGAGTTAATTTACACACCATTCTTGATTTGATTCGCTAAATGGCATGGATCGTTGGCTTGTGTTAATACAGTGGTATCGATTTGAAAATGATCCTGTTGTCCTTGTATGGATTCGATCGTGTTTCCTGTTGATGGATAAGGAAAATGATTTTTTTAACTGTATTAATTTCAGTTTGATATGAAATGATTTCATTACTGTTTGATACGATTTTGTATACCTGAATTGGTAACGAATTAAACAGATTATAACTATCTAGTTTATCATTTGATTTAGTCTGTTCAAATTGCGTACAAGTGTCGATTTGACTAAGGCTTTTGGAAATCATATATATTTTGATAGTTTGAATGTATTTTCAAAGATTTGAATTGATTTTAATGTTGATTCTGTGTCTGATTTAGACCAGCTACACAATCGCAAGATTCTGTAGCTAGTCTATAGAATTAGATTTTTATCATTTTTATCAATAAAATATCCTTCTAACTTGTCCATTTTTAACCCTTTCCAGGTACATCTGAATTGCATTGGGCATGCTGGACAGTCTAGGATATATTTGTGTGTTTTAGTTTTATTTTAGGTTCCTAGTTTAGTCAGACTTGGGATATCTTCCCAGATTTTATGTAAACAGTGGAAGGTCTTTAAATACTTATTACTTTTTGTAATAAGGATCATCCTCACTTGTGGGAGAACCAGGCTATGGATATCTAATACAAACTAAGACGAGAGTTGATGTTATTGCTACAACTTTCTCTTTCATAATATCAATATTTTGTTTCAAGTTTATGCATGTCACTTTGCAGTTGATTATAGACTACTTTAGCTATCATAGTCTATTGCAGAATGATATGATTTAATTAATGTGTTATCCATATCTGATTTCTTTCATTACTTAAAAAATACAACAATTACTTTGTTTCAGTTAATGAATCACAAATTTCTCTTCTTCATTAATTGAATCATTTTGTATAAGTCTTTGCATACAGGTTTATCTAATTGTGACGATTTATAAATCATTTGGTTGCTGTGATTTTTATGTCTTGTTTGTCCTGTAATTATATTTGAAGAGAACAACAGTTTCTAGTTTACGAAAAGCTTGTGGATAATTCGGTGCGGGTTTCCTCCCTCCGATCAGCTGAGACAATCATCTCATACAGGACAAAAATGGAGTGTTTTTCCAGGTCAGTTTGTTACTTATTTGTTTAGTTAATTTGATAGTATAATATTAGTAGTTTAGTTAGATATATGTTTAGTTAGAGTTGTAGTTAGAATTAGTATATTAGTTGTTTAGTTTAGTTAGTTCTATTTTATTTATGTTCATAAAATTATAAAATCAACAAAAAATATCTCTTTCTGTCTTAGGACAGAATATTAATGAGTTTTTCAGATTTTCATTTAAATCTGCAAATTGTTAATATTGTATATTTTGTGAATAAGATTTATTTCTGTTAGTAGTTAGAGTTAGTATAGTATTAGTTAGTAGATTGTATATATAGAATAGTTAATTTTGTTTTAGTTTGTTTAATAGTTAGTTTTAGTTAGATTAGTTTATTAGTTTGTTTAATAGTTAGTTTTAGTTAGATTAGTTTGTTAGCTTGTTTTAATAGTTAGTTTTATTTACATTAGTTAGTTTAGAGTAGTTTTTCTTTTTTTCTTAGGACCTTAGATCGGCTAACGGAGCCGCTAAACCCGTCAGGGTGGTTCATCCCAAATGACTTGGGTTATTAGACAACCCCAGACCGGTTCCACTCTCCCTGTTGACGGATGGTCAATTTCGCTCGTCAACAAATACCTATTCATTTCGGAGGAGTTGAGAAGGAGGTATTGGATGGTCAGAATTCTCTGAGAGGAATTCACGAAGTTTCGAGAGCCGTCAGATCTTCCAGAGGAGCTAAGAAGTTACGACAAGTATTCTTGAAGTGCAAGCTCAAGAGAGATTGGACCGTAGGATCCAAGGTGACAGGAGTCATTGGATCACTCGTGAATTCTCACTTCGGTGATTCACGAGTTAAAGGACCAAGAACCTTGCACCAAGATTCACGAAATCACAAAGTACGAAGTCCCGACAGGGCGAGAAGTTTCATGGTGGGGCCAGTATTAATAACGAGTCAAAATTCGCCATTTCAACATTTCAGAGGATAGGGGCTCGAGATATCTGTTCTGGGATTCCCGAAATTGCGAGATGCGATACAAGTACGAGGAAAGGACGTCATCAACCATTTCGGCATATCAACATTTTGGGTTTTGGTAGTTGGAGAGTCGAGGCTTTTTTCCCGAAAGTCCCGAAGTAGCGAGTTGCGATAAGGAGTATCGAGGAGTTCGAGACCTCATCACTTCAGGTGTCGGGATACAAAGGAGGAAACACTTGGAGGAACAAAATCATGAAGTTTCAAAGCTAGGCATGAGAGACACGTGACAAAACCACAAGGTGGGCCTGAGTGATAGACATGCGGACACGTGTCGACTAGCGGAAGGAGTCGGCATTCCGTTGACTTCTCGCATCGCGGTAACTTGCGAGGTAAGAGCACGAGAGCTCGATGTCGAAACTCACGAAGGGGCGAGTAGCGAGAGGTGATAGCTGTTAAGGTCCTAACCCGCACATAGGTAGATTAATGTATTCGGATGTAATAAAGGTCAATATTAATAAGACCTTTCAATAAAATAGAATAAGGCGGATGTAAGAAGACCTAATAG
>ML811261.1:86262-104996 GCA_009831015.1 Picea engelmannii | reverse complement strand
CCATGCTCCTCCCATTTCAAAATGGTAAGCGTAGGGGTTTAAATAGAATGTGGAGGGTATAATTTTACAACAACCCATTTAATAGTAAGTTACATTGTTACAACCACATTACTATATTTCCCATAGCCCGATGGCATATATGCGTTGGGTTTTTATATTGCTATAATATAACCATGGGTTAATTAATACATGGTATAACTATGGGTTAATTAATCACGTTTAACATGAACTTGTATGCAGTTACAAATTCCACGCAAGTTTTGGATTGTTATATAATATGGTTTGGGAGTTGGCATATGGTTTAAACCATATATAGCATACGGTTGAACAAACCCCCACGTGAGCCATATGTAATGGGTCTGCCAAATAGTCATACGCCCATATAATTTGGGCTTCAGCCAAGTATGTCCATCGCCATATGAATTAGCAGCTGGCCAAATAAACTGAATACCAAGCTTACATCAACCAAAATTGGCCATTGGGAGATTGCCACGTTGTGACTTCTCTTTGGTCAATCATTGCCACGTGTCAGATTATGATTTGTCCACTTGTCAACATGTAACTCATCCACCAAATACCAACTCAGTTGTCCAATCAGCTGCCAATTAGGTGCCACATGTCACCCATGTAGTGGTGTCACATGTCACTTCATTATTTGCCTGTATTTTGACTTTTGACCAAGTTTGACCTGAATTTTGACTGCTTATAAATTTCACATACGACGTCGGATTGAGGTGTCGTTCACGACGTTGGAAAGATGGAGACGATCTCTATGCATTGATTCATTTTCCTTGGACTTTTGTGACGATCACATTTTGAGCATTTATGGATCCCCTGAGACCTTTGTGAGCGTTCTGTATCCTCTTGGACCTCTGTGAGTGTTCCTTAGATCCTCTTAGATCACCTGAGAAATCAAGTTCCAAATGCATCTCTCCTCATCTAAGGAAGTCACCATCAGATTAAAAGAAAGAAAAGATATGATGCTTCATACGTGACACACCCAATTGGAGTCCAGAGCATAAATATAAGGACAAAAGATTCTTCTTATGCAAAAACACCAATACAAAAAGTAAAAATAATGACAAGGAAGAGGAATTTTGGGACACATCTTCTTCCTAGGAGGATGTTGGAAATGAAGAATCTAACACACTGGAGTCCATGCAAACATTATCTATAACAACAATGATGGGTATTACCCAACCCCAAACCATTAAGGTATTTGGTTATATTAATAAAACGAAAATAACTATACTTATGGATAGTGGCAACTCACACAATTTTATAGAAAGAATGATTGCAAAGCAATTAAATATATTTGTCTACCACACATTTGACTTCGAAATCACAATTCCAGGGGATAAAAATACCTATTGTGATGAGAAATGTAATAAGGTAGAATTGACTATTGAAAAATACAAGTTAATATCTTTGATGTATGCCATGGTGATCGAAGGAGTCAACATTGTCTTAAGAGCCCAATGGTTGGCCTCCATTAGGTAAATAAGATTGAATCTACAAAATCAATTCCTAAGATTCTATTAAAATGGGAAAAAATGCAAATTCCATGGAATCAACAACCTACCCACCCAATTAGTCTCATCCATCAAAATGAAGAAAATGGTTTGGAAGGGAGCCCAAGCCTATCTTTTACATTGTTATTCAGTGGAAGGAATGTATGATGAAACAAAATATCATAATGGATTGGGATATCTAAGAAATTTATCATGGGTCTCCCCACATCAAAGGGAGAGGATAACATACTTGAAATTGTAGATCGATGAACCAAATATGCCCATTTCATCAGAATTTCTTCAAAATCCAAGGCCAGTCAAATCGTTGATATATATGTGAAAAATATTTATAAACTCCAACGTTTCCTAGAAGTCATCGACAATGATAGGGACCCCAAATTTACCAGCAACTTTTGGAAATAATTCTTACACCATGTAGGAACCACACTAACCATGAGCACTTCATACCATCCTCAGACTAACAAACAAGTTGAAGTGGTGAAAAAATGTCTTGAAGGATATCCTAGGAATTTTGTGAATGACCATGAATCTTAGTGGCATAGATGGCTACATATTGAAAATGGTGGTATAATACCACATATCACTTGTCGACCAAAATGACTATGTTTGAAGCTCTGTATGGATATCCTCGACTATCAATAAAAGAGTATGTTTCCTCCAAATTCAAGGCCCATGTTGTAAAAAAATACTTAGAAACTTCTAATGAAATCCTTTGTATCCTAAAAGGTCATCTCGAGCAATCGAAGAATTGAATTAAGCAACAAGTTTATTTGAAAAGATTTGATGATGAATTTGAAGTAGGGGACTGGGCATTTGTTAAATTACAACTGTACAAACAAAATTCACTCAGAAAAAACAAAAATCGTAAACCTGTGCCCAAATTTTATGGCCCTTATCAGCTTTAGAGGAGATTTGACCAGGTAGCATATGCGTTAGATATACCAAACAAGGGGAGCTTAAATGATCTCTTCCATGTTTCATGTTTGGAGAAAAAATTGGGTCCAACAAATCCAATACAATCACAACTACCTCTTTTGGATGAAGAAGGTAGACCAATACTGAAGCCTGAAGGAATATTAGAGGTTAGGACCAAGGTCCTTTTATCAAGAATTTTCAATGAGTACCTTATCAAGTGGAAGAATTTACCGAAAGATGAAGCCACTTGGGAAAATGAAGACTTCATATCGAGTCATTCAATCTTACCCATGATACAAGATCGAAGCATTTCGAGCAGGGATGACTTGTAACAAACCTTATTCAATTATGTTTTAATTACTGTAATTATTCAATGGTTAGCATGCACGCATGGAAAGGCACATCCCAATTGTTAGACAAGTATAAATTGTTGCCATTAGACATTGTAAATCATCATGGAATCATAAATTTTATTTAATTTTATTTTTATCGCGGATGCTTAGGTGAAGTGACCAAGATGTTTACTCCAATTGGTATTATAGTAGTCTTTTTGCTAGCTTGTGTTCAAGTATATATATTTTTCCAGTTATTCCCCCAATCTATTATCAAGTTTGTATTTTGCTAGTGACATTTAAGAGAGAGAGAGAGAGAGAGAGAGAGAGAGAGAGAGAGAGAGAAACTCTTGAATTTTAAATTTTCAGATATCATAATTATTTCCTTATGATTTCAAACATAATTTTATGCCATTGTTATCATAGAATAAAAAGATATCCATGCACAATAGACACAAGATTTTATCCTAGGAAACCCAACCTTGGGAGAAAAACTAGCAACTTTTCTTAAGAAGAATTCCAACCAATAAGTACATCACCATCAATATGAAGAAACCCAACAAACAAATAATTTTGACATTGTATGAGGAAGAACCCTCAAGCATAGCGAACCCTAGACAAGATAACACACCTCAAAATTTGCGCAACAGGAAATTGCAATTGCAAATGTAACTAGAAATTGCAACTGTAACTATAATTGGCAACTGTAATTGCAATTGGCAACTGCAACTACAACTGTAACTAGCAATTGCAACTGCAACTGTAATTGGCAACTGCAACTACAACTAGGACTTGCACACTTGATGAGAAGAGTTGTGTGATGTGTCAAAATGAAATGATCCATCCTTTATTTATACATTTTGAGTCACCTTTAATTTACTGTGGGGCCGACTTGTGCCCTTCAATATTTCATTTAATGTTTTCCTGGGTATCTTTAATAGTTTAATGGACTTTGACTTGTCTTTTTAGCATTTCTTCTTTTCTACAATTTTTTTTCATGAGCCTTTTTGATGTGTCATCTCCTCACATGCATGTCTAATTAATATAGGGCTCTAATCTTGAGTAGATTCACTAAGAAGCCCCTCATCACAAGAGGTCTCTTGAGCCTACATATTCAACATTAGACTAGACTTGTAAACAAGTCAAACATACCCTATAAAAAATAGATCACTCCACCCTGGATCAAACAACGTGAGAGCATCCTGAGTCTTTATCACTCCTTGTCAAATCAATATGACTAATAGGAGAAAGACTACACTTATGCCATTCACCACTAGCCAAATAAGCATGGCCCCGTGAGTGAATGTATTATTCTCCCTTGGTTAAATCAACATGACCAATATGGGAGAATGTATGCCCAATGTTGCTCATTGGATAAACATCAAAATCCTGGGCCATTCACCACTAGCCAAATTAGCATGGCCCCATGAGTGAATGTATCATCCTCCCATGGTCAAATCAGCATGGCCAATCTGGGAGAATGTCTACCCGATGTTGAAACATCAAAACTCCCTCTTAGCGAGGGAGACATTCTACATCACACTAAGCTTGTCTCTGAAGTATACAAACTTTTCCCTAGACAAAGGCTTGGTGAGAATGTCTGCAATCTGCTGATATGTGGATATGTATTGGAGCTTTATTGTTCCCTTATGTACCATGCATCAGATGAAGTGATATTTGATCTCAATGTGCTTCGACATGTCATGAAATATTGGATTGTTCAAAATATTGACACAACTTTGATTATCACAATGTATTAAGGTCATCTCTAACTCCTGATCAAATAGTCCCATAAGAAGCTTATGAAGCTATATTGTTTCATGACATGCGAAATTGGTTGTGATATACTCTGCTTCTGCTATATTAAGCGCTATAGAGGTATGCTTCCTGCTAAACTAGGATATCATAGCTGATCCTAAGTTGAAGCAACACCTTGAGGTGCTCTTTTTGTCTACTGCACTCCCTGCCCAGTCAGAATCAATATATCCTTGCAACCTCACTTCACCACCTGAGACATATCTTAGAGCATATCCAATTGTACCACGCAGGTACCTCAACACATGCTCTACTACAACCCAATGGAAGTTCCTTGGCTCAACCATAAATTGGCTCAGGGTGCTCATTGCAAAGAAAATATCTGGCATAGTGTTAACCAGGTACATCAAAGATCCAATCAACTTCCTATACATAGTGGGGCCCACCAAACCTGAATTTGAAGTGGAATCACTCAACTTCAGATTTTTTTATCATAGGTGTAGCCATGGACTTGTAGTCCATCATACCGAATTTGCTCAAGATCTCAAATGTGTACTTCTCCTGCTCGAGGAAGATCTCACCTGGTCTCTACCACACCTCCAATCCAAAGAAAATTGAAATAATGCATCAAGCCAAGATCCTTCATCTCGAAGTCAAAGACCAACTCCCTCTTGCACCCAATAATGAGCCCCTCTACCCCTTAAGGAACATATCATCAACATATAGCACCAAGATCAAAGGATCATCATAAAAAACTCTATAGTAAAGTTTGGGATCTACATCACTCTTGGTGAAGCCCAAACTCATCAAGTATCCATCAATCCTAGAGTACCATGCCCTGGGTGTCTGCTTGAGTCTGTACAAGACCTTTTTCAATCTTCAAACATGAGACTCCTTCCCATGTATCATAAATCTATGAGCTTTATCTATGTACATTCCCTCCTAAATCACACCATTGAGGAATGCAGTCTTCACATCCATTTGATGTAACCTCCAACCCATAACTGAAGAAAGGGAAATAGTAGTTCTGATGGAAGCGTACCTGGCGACTGGAGAAAAAGTCTCATCATAGTCTACTCCCTATTTTTGAGAGAATCCTCTTTCCACAAACCTCACTTTGTACTTCTTGATGTTTCCATCTACTGCATGCTTGATCTTATAGATCCACTTGGAAGTCACCATTGACTTCCCCTATGGTCTCAGAACTATCTCCCACACATCATTCTTCGTGATGGATTAATACTCTTCCATCATGGCATCCTTCCAAACCTATTGGCTTGTTACCTCCTCATAACTGGAAGGTTTGGAATAAATGATGTGAGTCATCAATGCCATATAACTCGAGAACCTATGAGGTATTTTTCTCTCCCTGAAAGTACCACAGGGAGTTGCATGCCCCTTTGCATCCTGCAAAGTGTCACGAAGCCATGATAGTCTCTTCCTAGTCACAACAACATCTCTAGGTAGATTTACTAGCTCTACTAACTCTTCCTGATAGTCTGAAGGATGAACAACTGGAATAGAGGGATATGTACCCTTATCCTTCAGAGCCTCTTGCTCCTCACTATCAATCTCCATATGAGACTCTCTAGACCTCCCGAAAGATAACCCTTCATCAAAAGTAACATCTTGACTAACCTCAATTTGACGTTGTCCTGGGATGTAGATCCTGTAGACCTTTGAAGTATCGTTGTATCCCACAAAAGTACCCTTCTTTCCAGAAGGTTATAACTTCGTCCTCTTTTGTTTGGGTACATGGATATATAATGGAAAACCAAATACCCTCAAATGGCTGACCTTTTCCTTCACTGCTATGAATGCCTCCTCAGGAGTCTTATCTCCCAATATCCGGTGATGAATCATGTTCTGAGCATAAATTGTTGTGTTGGATGCCTCTTCCCATAAGAACATGGGTAGATTATGATCATGAATCATTGCCTTGACAACCTCCACAATGGACATGTTCTTTCTTTCCACAATACCACTATGTTAAGGGTTGTGAGGAATCGTCAAATCCCTCTTGATCCTTGCTTCCTTGCAGAAATCATTGAATTCAATGGAAGTATACTCTCCTCCATTATCTTTCCGTAAAACCTTGATCTTCTTCCCCGTCAAGTTCTTTGTCTAAGCCTTGAACTTCTGGAACTTGTTGAAGACTTCATCCTTTGTCTTCATGAAGTAGATCCATGTCTTTCAAGAGAAATCATCAATGAATGTCACATAGTACAAGAAGCCACCCAAAGATGATATTATCATGTACCAATGCATGGGTTGGACATCCTGATAATCTGTACAATCCTCCCTCTCAAACACCAATCACTCTTGCTCAGTCTATGCTCGAGATCTTAGGCCATACAAGAGCCTAACCATCCACAAATGCAACTCTGTAACTTCTATCCTCCAATAGAGAGCAGGTTCTTCCTTAATCAACAATATTGGTGTCCAAGGTCTACTCCTTAGACCAGATGTCTCCTCAAGGTGTAATACATGACTACAGCCTTACCAGGCATGATCCATCAAGGTCCCTTCCCAAACAAGGAAGAAATCGCAAAAATATGAGGCTTAATGGACTCTCTTCATGGCTAGAAAAAATTATCTCGGACCTCTTATTCCTCCACGGTAACTTGCCTGGAACAAGAGCCAAAACAAAAGACAAGAACAACACTTTTCTAGTGTTGTGACTAATTATTTTTCCACGGTAACCTGCTTGAAACAATAGCAAAAAAAAACAAGAACAACCTGAAGAATGTCAACAAGCCTGAAAAATCCTAAAATTTCAACTTTGATCGAATGTCAATCTAAGAGCACCAGTAGATGCACTAGGGAAAGGTGAGTTGATTTGTAGAAAAAATTAGTCCCAACTTTGCCCAATAAATTCCCAACGACCTTCAAATAAATTTCAGGTATGAGACTGTACAACAACAGATCTGAGACTGTGCAGCGGAAAATTTCAACAAAGCTCTGATACCATGTTGAATTTTCAATTTTCAGATCTGATAATTATTTCCTTATGATTTCAAACATAATTTTATGCCATTGTTATCATAGAATAATTACACATTGAAAATATCAACCAAAATAAATTGCAATGGAAACAACAGAATCATAGAAAGATAGCCATGCATAGTAGACACAATATTTTATCTTGGGAAACCCAACCTTGGGAGAAAACCCAACAAATTTTCTTAAGAAGAATTACAACCAATAAGTACATCACCATCAATATGAAGAAAGCCAAAACATAAATATTTTCTCTCTTGTATGAGGAAGAACCCTCAAAGATAGTAGATCCTAGACAAGATAGTGCACCTCAAAATTTGCACAACTAGCAACTGGAAACTACAACTGTAATTGGAAACTACAATTGCAATTGAAATTGCAACTATAACTAGTGACTGCAACTGCAACTCCAACTGGAAACTGCAACTGCAACTACAACTGGAAATTGCAACTGGGTCTTGTGCACTTGATGAGAAGAGTTGTGTGATGTGTCAAAATGAAATGATCCAACGTTTATTTATACAGTTTGATTCACCTTTAATTAACTTGTGGGGATGACTTGTACTTTTTCCTTCAATATTTCATTTAATGCTTTCCAAGGTTTCTTTAATAGTTTAATGAGTTTTGACTTGTCTTCTTAGCATTTATTCTTTACTAGAAAAGGTGTCCATGAACATTGTTGATGTGTCATCTCCTCACATGCACATCTAATTAATATAGGGATTTAATGTTGAGTAGATTCAATGAGAAACCCCTCATCACAAGAGTTCTCTCGAGCCTACATCTTCAACATTAGACTAGACTTGTAAACAAGTCAAACCTACTCTATAAAAAATAGATCACTCCACCCTAGAGAAGGCAATGTGAGAGCATCTCGAGTCTTTATCACTCCTTGTCAAATCATCATGACTACTAGGAGAAAGGCTACACCTGGACCATTCACCACTAGCCAAATAAACATGGTCTCGTGAGTGAATGTATCATTCTCCCTTGGTCAAATCAGCATGACTAATCTGGGAGAATGTCTGCCTGGTGTTGCTAACTGGAGAACCATTAACATCCTGGGCCATTCACCACTAGCCAAATCAGCTTGGCCCTATGAGTGAATGTATCATCCTCCCTTGGTCAAATCAACATGACCAATATGGGTGAATGTCTACCCAATGTTGAAACATCAACAAAAACTTTTGCAAATACTTTCTAGCTTCATGGCCCAAAATCTCTACAAAAAAGAAGAAGAAGAAAAATAAAATGTTCTACAAATAATTTTCAAGCTAGTGACCCAAAATCTTTGATAGTAAAAAAGGAGAACTTATCCAAGTATTTTTAAAGTGCATGAGAAGAGTTACAAGTCAAACAAGATTCCATAGTTGGAAACAAATAAAGTTAATTGTCACATATATGGTAAGGAAACATAATTAAAAATGAAATATAAGCGAGACAAGTGAAGAAGTATATTTTTAAAGTACAAGTGAAGAAGTATTAAGAGAGAAAATAATTGAGTTTGGATGGATTGATCATTTTTTGATGCGTTAATATTGTTCAAAGCTTTGAATGTAACATTGTCTTACGTCCTCAAACTGATCTAATCGATGATAATTACAAAATTTGTTCATTTTATCTAAAGAGTTTCTCATTGCATATTCTTTGAGGACAAAGCATTTTTAAGGGGGGAGACTTGTAATATACCTAAAGTATATTACATTTATTATCATAATATAATAAATATGTTAGACCTAGTGACATAAC
The DNA here is from genome assembly GCA_009831015.1 of Picea engelmannii. Taxonomy (NCBI): domain Eukaryota; kingdom Viridiplantae; phylum Streptophyta; class Pinopsida; order Pinales; family Pinaceae; genus Picea; species Picea engelmannii. Next base: position 95,713 of record ML811261.1, on the reverse strand, counting down.
CTTGAAAGCTTTACTTTCGTTCATTTTAAAATTGGATTTACATATTGTTTGTTTTTTTTAATTGTGTTTCACCATAGTCATGTTATGTCATTTAAACATGGATCAATGATTAGTTAATAAGATTTATCATGCCAATATTTATGTGACTACTTTTATTAATGCATTACATTGTTGACGGTAATAATGGGATAATTATTATGTAATGTATCATTAATATGTAATAATGATAAGTCATTCCCTTTTCCAAGGACATGACTTATCACCCCTATGTGTATTTATATGCACACTCATTGTATCTCAAGGCATGTCAATTCATAATGAATAAAAATTATTTATCTTTTCAAGAATATAAGGATTTTTCCTTTTATAATGGATTCTCAAGTGAAGTGACCAAGAGTTTCACTCCAAAGAACTTCATATATAATCTCAAGAAATCAATGTATGGGTAGAAGCAATCCCCAAAGGAATGGTACAATTAATAGATATGTGTTGGAAAAATGTTTTCCTAGAAGTACTAATGACCTTTGTGTTTATCACAAAGAAACAGATGATAGATTTGTAATATTGGTCAATATGTGGATGTTATATTATTGATTGGTGACAATATGGAGTTAGTAAGAGACATCAATTCCTTCTTGTGCAAGGAATTCAATATGAAGGGTCTTGGTGAAATGCATTATAATTTGTCGTGGCAAAGAGGTAAAAAGTGAGAAAAAAGGTAGAAAGTCTTGGCTTAGTCAAAATAAGTATATGGATAACATTCTCAATTAGTTTGGAATGGAGAGTTACAAAGAAGTGAAAACATCTTTTAGTGGGAATTAAGTTGTCTACTAAAATGTGTCCTAAACTCATGAGGAAAAAGAATACACAACTACATTGTCATGTCCTAAAACTATAGGGTTTCTTATGTATGACATAGTATGCACAAGACAATACATAGTACATTTAATGGGAGTGTAATAGACATAAAAATATAAAATATAAACATAATTAAATAATAACAATAACTAATAATTAATATGTAATGAAGAGACATCACATACTAATGAAATGACACGTCTCCTAATGAAAGGACGCCATTGTGTGGGTATATATATGGCCCTCATTCATAATCATGTCATATTATCTTATTCTGATACATTTTATTATTCAATATACTATTTGTCCACATGGATTTCTTTATAATGTTCCAAATGTTTTGGATTTGTGTGATCAAAGAGAGTTTGATCCTATCCTTTGGCCACTAGACTTTAGTCAAATTTCATTTTTTTGGCCACAAAACCATTTCCCTTTGGCCACACTTAAATTGGATAGGTCTTTGACCAAAAGGTTGTCCCTTGGCCATCTGCATTTCAAAATTTTCATTGAAGAAAAGAGGGAAAAAATGGAAAAATTATAGTTATACTCTCTGCCATGTATCCTTATCATCCTTTCCAATGATTCGTCCATACACCAATCATCATATAGAAGCCATATTTTTTCGTGGTACACTAACTTCCGTACACCATCCGTAGCAAAAATCCTACAAATTTGAATTTGTACAGTCATGTCTATACAATCCGCATCCATACAAATCATTGTACCATACAAAAAAATAATTAATCAATTACAAGAAATTAATTACAATTTCATACAATTTTAATTAAATTGCATACAATTACCCTCCATACAACCATATACTACATCCATAAGACATTACAACGTCGTCATATATGTCTGTACAATCTTCAATTATTAATTGTTTGTTGTGCCTATCATACCATTTCATTCATACAATATAGTTCCAATTTAGAAAAAAATGTAGTGCCATAACCATCCATACACCATGTTTGTACATCCTCCCATATGGCCGTGTGGAGTGAAAGGTCACTATCTAAGAAGATCATGATGCTTGAACGAAAATTGTACTAGTCATAAAAGTAAGATAACCTTAAGTTTTTGTAACGCCACCCTGGTCAACTGGATTAGAACACCGTCTCATTTTAGAAAGTCTCCTTCGAGGATATGGTCAAGTTTCATTCAAGCACTCCCCATCATCAACCATTGGCTTAGTTAGTGCCTTGGAACATGCCATATTATTAGAGTTGGACGCAACATAATCCTAGGAATTGGAGACTCCTCCTTCCTCAAAGAAGAGCTTATAACTCTTCTAAATCAAAAGAAGGTCACTACACTTGCCCAAGCGTCGTTGACGAGAGAATCATTCACCTTTGTTGAGGTGTGGAGGAGCAACATGGATCTGGAGATGACGGGTGAATTTTCTACAGAATGGAATAAATACATGGTGGATCTGAGGGAGGCGAGGATTACCCTCAAGGAAGACTCAAAGGACCTTATGATCTGGACCGGTGGCGACACATCCAGAAGGATGACAATCAATAATTTCTATAATGCCATTATATCAACTCACGATTTACCAAGCTGGAGGTCAAAGTCTGGAAATGGAGTTTATAACTAAAAATCATCTTATTTTTCTGGTTGGCACTAGAAAACAAGGTCCTCTCATGGGACGTTTTGCAGAAAAAAGGTTGGGTGGGACTGGGCTTATGCATTTTATGTAGAAAATACTTTGAGGATATCTCACACTTGCTTATTATCTGTAACTTTACTAAATTCGTCTGGGCTATCTGCTCACATTTCCTGAATTTTAATTGCTCCTGGCGTGGCCAAAATCTCAATGAGTGATGGAATCGTGGCTATTAAACAAGGCTGCATAAAAAAATCTCCCAATTTCACTGAGTTGGTACATTTGGAACGAACGTAATAAATCACTCTTTGAAGGGAAGGCCCCCTCGGCTTGGACTGTTGCATACATGAATTTAGGCACACTCACTAATCTTCCCACAATATTAAAGTCACATATTTTAAGATTGAGTCCAGGTATCCGATTGAATGGATACACTCTGACATATTTTTGCGGGGCATCCAATGTAGGGGGGTCAGATTTTGGGGCAGTATTGGCACAGGGGTAGACCCAGGGTTCAACGCTTCAACAACGCACCAAAAAAACCCTAACTACCGGCCCTTTCGACAACACCTGCGAAGCAAATGAAGTCTCACCCGAGGTAGAGGCAGGGGTGGTTGCAAGACTCAAGTGTCAACAACCTTAGCTGGGCCATAGATCTGTGATTCTAACACTTAGAAAACACTTTAGCATAGATCATTCATCAATATTTAACCCTCATGTCACTCCACAGATGACGCAGAGAACCACAACATTCACTTAGATCTAGGTCAAGTTAGCACTTAGCAACAACAAAATAGGTCTAACACTCAACACTTTCATATATGTCAGATCTACATCCATACATCTAAGAAGCATAAAGAAAAGTAGATCTATCTAAGTATATCATAGAAAAGCACATAGCATAATCATATCAAAGCACGACACATGGAAAGAGACAAACACATTAGGTCGAAGCACAGAGCACAACACACAGGTTTACCGTGGTTCACCCCCACCCTAGGGCTATGTCCACAAAGTCTTCTTCTTCTTTATTAGCTTTGGTCAATCTGATTACAACACAAAGCTTAAACTTGTACTCCGCATAGGATAGGAGATCTGCGCGCACCTCGCCAGATCCTCCTTCCCCGAGTAGATCTAGCACTGAGCCTTCTTACAATCCGTGCACTCAACACTTACAACACTTTCACTCAGCTCTGCAAGTCGGTCACACAGTATACACAAAGCCTTTTCTAGCACTTAGCTTCTCTTCCCCTCTTACATTGCCTAGATACTTATTTATACTTTACAAAATAGGCCTAAACATGGGTAATCCCATGGGCTGACATCCCATACCCATTACATTATCCCCAAAAACCCAAAAAGGACCCAAGAAAGGGGTCTAGCTTCCACGATCTTCGCTTCGCGTTGCGCTCCATATTTGATAAGCTGTCGAAGTTCCAAAAATGGTCAAATATGACCAATTGTTTCCTCAAACTTGGTCAAGGGCCAACATGCCCCCAACACTCACCCGTGACTCATCCCGAGTCACTTAGATCTGGGTAAAGTTTCCTCAAAGGTATTGAGCTTGGCTTGAGCTGCTTTGACTTGTCTTTGTGCTATGGCTTCCTGATCAATGAACTCCTGAACAACTGCTTCGTTGATAGGCCCTTCCAGTTGTTACTTGACTGTAACAACTACTTGTTCCAGTAGTGTTCCTTGGCCTTCAATTTATTCAAATAGTATATAGGCCTCCTCTTGGCTCGACTGGAGTTTCTGGGTAACTTCCATCACTTTGTTCTGCAGGGTAAGAACGACTTGTTGGGTAGTTCATTGTTCCTGGGATCTCTTCATCCTCTCGATAGGTGACAGGAGCTTGAGTTGTGCCTGTACTGTATCTGCGTGCTGCTTCGCTTCCTGGAGTTGGGACTCTAGTTTCTTCAACTCTGGGTCTTCAGATAGTTGCTCATATATCAGTGCACTTTTGTTACTTAGTTGTTTTCATTCTGCAACAAGTTTTCTAATCCTCTCGAATGCACTCTGAGTGTCCAATTCTCGTTGGTCGCACACTTCTTGCGGAGTTTGTGGTATGGTATGAAGCTCTAATTCCACAACCCTTTGTTGAAGCTGTTGAATAAATTCAACCAGCTTCATCACTTGATGCTCTATGGGCTCTTTGGCCTTCTGCTCTAAGTCGGTCACAGAGCGAAATGCTCTGTTGACTGCTTCTTCAATTCTGATCAGATTCACGAGCAACCGCTCTTTCTCTTTTTGGACCTTCACTCGGTCTTCTTCAAATTTTTCTTGGAGAAGATTCTTCTCTTGTTGTGCTGCTTGGTGTTGCTCAATAATTTCTTCCTGTGCCTTCTTGAGGGCCTGGATGGCCTGCACTTTTTCTTCCTGAGCACATCGAAGGTGTACTTTGACTGTATCAACAATCTGGAGGAATTGGACTGATTCATCTCCTTCTTCTGCTGTTCCTTCTGGCAGGGGTGTAGTAGATATTGCTCGGCTAGACTAGGGTGCTTGTTGTACTCCTTGGAGCACGATCTCAATCTGGCTATACATTTGTTCCTGCTTTGCTTCTTGCTTCTCTATTATTTTCTTTGAAGCATCATTGACCGTAGAAACAATGAAATCAAAGTCATCCAATGTGAGGGCAGTTCACATCTTAGTTATAGGGGTTCTTGGTTTCTTTCTGGAGGAAGACTTCAAAGGTGAAACCTTCCTTTTCTTGGATGAGTCTACTTCGTCCCTAGGTGGCAGTACTTCGACTTGTTGTCACTCAGATTATGCACCTTCTTTGTCATCACCTTCTTCGTCTGGCGTAATGGAATTCCTCCTTACTGATCTGCTATCTATATCCCAAACCTCTTCGGGCTTCTTCGTATCCTTTGTCTTCTTTGTTCTACTGGGCCCAGGTGTATCTTGCTCAATTTCTGGGCTGTCGATGTCTAAAATTTTTGCGGGGTCTGCTGAAATAAGGAGGTCTGCCGACCACTCCTTAGTGATCTCTTCCAGGTCTTCTTTTGTCAGCTTATAGTAGGACTGGAGCTGTTCTTGGTGCTCATCAACGCGTGGGGTTAGGTATATAAAATGGCGGTTCGCGCTGAACTTTATCAGTGGTAGGAACCTCTGTAAAGTGTTCGGGGTTATGCGAGGTTCACTCCTTATGGCATATTTCAGTTGATTATAATATCCATGGAAAACAAAATTTGATTTCCATTGATTTCTCATGTCGTTCGAGTAGCACAAGGTACTAAACTTCGCAGCTAGTGGCTCAAAAGAGTCAAGGTATGGGAAAGTTGTGCCTTCTGATAGCTCCCATGCAACAAAGGAGATCAGTATCAGGAGCCAACTAAAATGGAATTCATGCCCCTGATCCTGGGCTTCTTTGCAGTCAATCTACAATTGATTCACTACGTACTTCGCCCAGTTCATCTATAGTCCCTCTACGCACTTTCCTGCGAGGTCAACTACGAAGCCTGATACTTGTATTGGTCGATTCTGACGTACCATCTTCCTTGTGATTAGTTGGCATGTGAGGCGCATTGCACCACTTTCAATAGAAGCTACCTTGTAGCCTCTTGCACCTTTCTCAACATCACCATAGGCCTCTTTTATCTTCTGTGCAAGAGCACGGTCTGCGGTCTTTCCAGGATAGTACTCATGGGGATCAGGGCCATGCATGCTAAGATCGATGATCCTATTGATCAACGCCAGAACAACAGTTATGCAGCGGTCTAACCACAGGTATCCTCCATGGTAACTTGCTAGCAACAACTTTACACAAGCATTCACCTCCTAGTGTCTGCCGAAGTGAGTGTGGTATTTTCATAACGTTTAGCAGAGTAGACTGTGTGAGGTTCATCGTCCATTGCTGTGGGATGAGCTTTGAGTTCTTTCCCTTAGTTCGTGTCAAGTACTTATACAGGGCAAGCATGCTATAAACTTTACGGTCCCCTAGGTTGAATTCACAAAACTTCAACGATGTAACCTTGTCTTGATCTATGCAGTAGGTGCATACTCCCTTCGGTAAATATGTAGTTACTAGGGTATATTCAAAATATTTAGGACACTATCCCTGTTAATATCACCACTCAGAGGGGGTATGTAAGCTGGTAGAATGGATGTCACTAACTTTGCGTTGGCTATGTCATCCTTATGCTTAGTTCTCCTCTTTGTGCTGGCTCAAGATGTTCCAGCTCGAGCAGTCGACGGGGAGGCTTGCACTCCTCTCGTCGATGAGGCTTGGACTCCTGTGGAAATTCTTCTTTGTGATATGACTCTCTCAGTCATTAAATCGAGAAGGAATTCTGTGGTGGATTCCTCAAGCGTGGTGAGCTCGTCGGACATACGCACTCGGGAAATATAAGCGGGGTCACGATGATCTCAAAACACTGCACTAGGGTGAACGATCTACTTGCAATGATCATTATATACAATTACGAGTTATGCGGGCTTCGAGTTTTAAGTTGGAAAAAGTGTTCTTCGTGCGTGGCACGACGAGCTAAATAGGAAATTCATCAATGATCTAGTTGCAACGGATATGAATCTTTCGTGAACGTTGATCCATCCGTTATGGCACGGTCCAATGGTCTGGTGGTGATCCTTTAATGTTTTTCTGTCCGTTCAGGGCAAAATTCGAACGGGTATATCGGTCCAACGACTATATTGGTGCGCCATGGCGAAGTGCCAGATGTCGCTATCCTGATATCTCGACGAAGCTCAATTCTTGTGATTTTTCCTTCTGCGAAGTTTCCTCTGGAACCTTCTGTAACTTTTCGATCTTGTCTCTCTTCTTACTTAGATTCCTAGCCTTCTTCCCAGTGAGCTTCATCTCGATCATCCTCTTTCCATTCCGAGTCTTATCTTCTCTCGACATAGTCACTTCGCGCTGCTGAGGTTCTCTCTTCAGATCCAAGGGTAATACTCATTTATCATATGGATTAGGTATTTCGATCTTCTGTGGTTCCTCTAACGCTCTTATATCTTCGACATCCAGGTCCCTAGTGTTTAACAACTGAGATTTGTTCTCTTATTCTTCCATCAAGTAGGCGATCCTTCTAGTCATAAATTCCATGAGTTCTTGCTTCTTCTATTATAGGGCTTCCTTTTCTTCTTTTCTCCAGATCTAGTCTTTTTCAATATAGATCTTGCCTAACAAAGCTAGAAATGGGGCACGGTCCTCAATAAATCTAATGACTTCAAACTCTTCCTCTGTCGAAGCTCCATGGGTACTCATAGCTATCTGGGTAATTCTACCACATAGGGTTACCATTTTTCCTTTAAACAACCCTATTCTTCTTAGTGAAGGAATCATAGCAGGCCTTCCTAGGGTTTCCCAAGTACTTTATGTCATAATGTTCATTTGTGTTCCCTCATCTAAAGCACATTCAATGTCGAAGTCTCCTATTCTTACTTCGACTTTCTCCTTTTCTTTGAATATCTCTGACAAATTGACATCTTTATGTTCATCCAGGGTTTCTTTCATTTTCAGTAACATAATCTCTGATTCTTTCTGGGGTTCTTCTATAATATTAGTGTTACACATTAAAAATACTCACTTTGATAGTGTCGCAAGTGTCGTCATTACAAGTGTCGCAAGTGTCGCATTTTTCTCACAAGTGTCGCAAGTGTCAGGGAAGCATACTGCCATGATGCCTATGTTGTTCCTATAACGACATGAGAAAGACACTTGAAACACCTCAAACATTTGATTTGGAAGAGGAGAAATGAGTCAACAGGCTTATGAACCTTTTGCCATTTGAAAACACTCAAAAAAATATCTTTTGAAGGAGAGCGCTCCCCTATACCTCTTATGGGAGCACCGACGCTCCCCCTTACACTGTATGGGAGTGTTATAAAGCTCCTCTGTCCCTTTTGAGGGAGCACTATGGATTTTGAAAGTGCTGGTGCCCCCCTAAATCCTACTAGGGAGTGCTACAATGCTCCGATGGTCCTTTTGAGGGAGCGCTACCTATTCTGGGCAGTAGTTAAGCTGTTGATATGAATGGGGGAAGCATCCTTTCATTCTTGGAAGGCAGTTGGATTCTAATCCTCAATCAAGCCATGATCTTAGGGTAGATCCTCAACTGAAGGAGGAAAATCCTCAACTTCCCCAAGGATATCTCAAGTGGTTAAAGCCTCTCCAAGGCTATATAAGCAAGCTTTCTAATGGTGAAAGGGGGCTGGAAAAGGAGAATCACACCAAACTTATGATCTCATAAGTGGTGCTGGAACAAAGATATTTTGGAAGCAAGAGACCTATGATCTCATAGGGAGAAATCAGTGAAGCTATCATCATTCGGATCGTGGATCTTTTGAGCAAGGGATAGACAAGGAGGACTTGGCAGAGCTGCTGCAATCCATCCACGACTGTAAGCAATGTTTTGTCCTCATTAATATAATTTGCTTGGCCTGTTTCTTTCTAATTCGTGTTCAATCTCACATGAATTTGTCTCTTTAGTAGATAGACCTATTTCGGACTAATCTTGATAGAGTAGGAAGTAGTCGTGCTTTGTTTGTCTATAGGGCTCATCGAGGAGCAAAAGATTGGAGCTCAACTCAGAGCGTGCAGGGACAAACGTCGATAAAAAGGTACTTTTGTTCTCCTTCCTCCTCATGCATTAGTTTGTATAGATATGAAAGGAAGTCAGTGTCCACGTTAATCACTTTCTGTCTTAGAGTTAAGGGTCTAGCTCTTTGAGGCAATCTACCTGTCAGCAGGGAGTGAGACGAACAAAGTTCGTTCACACAAGAATAATCCAAAATATTTGGAATATAACAAAGTAATCCATGTAAGACTGTAAATAAAATGAATAGATAAGATATAATAAGATATAATGCGATGATTACAATTGAAAAATGAGGGCTTGTTTATATACCCACGCAGGGGTGCCCTTTACCAATAGTCATGTCCTTTGAGACATGACCTTTCATTATTAATAATTATTATTTATTAACTATTACTATTATTATGTTATGAATATCTATTTATGTATATTT
>ML811261.1:61248-84662 GCA_009831015.1 Picea engelmannii | reverse complement strand
CAGGTCAACGTTAATGTGATTTTTCTTAGCGGTCGGGCAAATAACGATGTTGATATTCTTCCCTTGAATAATCCCATTAACTTTTAATAAGGGATCCACATATTTTTTATACGTAGGGGTGAATCTTCCTCCTTCCATTTTGACTTAGTAATGGAATAATAATTTATTTATTTATTTGCTTTGACCTTTATAACTTTTACTTAAATGGGGACTAAAAACCCTTTTTCGTCGATAAGAATTCTTAGGAAATTTGATTATTTTCCTTATACTCCTTTCACTTTATAACTAAATATCTGATATAAAATAGTCTTTTCCAATAAAATAAAATAAAAATAATATATATATATATATATATATATATAAACTTTATTTCCTTATTTATCCTTGTATTTTATATTATACCCTTAACTATAATATGTTTCCTTAATAATCTTAAGGATCTTCTTATAATATGTTATTTGGGAATTGACTTTAATTTTCCACCGTGTAGTTTTTTTTACTTTGGAAGTATTTTAATATTTCCACTTGATTTATACCCCTTGAATTGAATTAGGGAATAGTTTATGTTTTAAACTTGTCCTTCACGCGTCTTATAACCCCTATTTACCTTTTAAAACCTTCACTATATATATTTCATTTTTAGCCCTTGTAATATTTTTTTATGAGGATTGGATTTAATATAATCCGAACGAGTAATGGTAAACCATCGGGTACTTGAAGAGGTCGCGACTTCCCAGTCCTTTGATTTATGTCTCTGACTTGAAATAATTCCAATATCTTTAATTCTTCTCTTCGAGTGGTAATAGCTGATAACTATTACTTCGAGAAAATTGTAACTATTTGATATAATGGACGGGTAACATCGATGTCTTTCCAAAAGGGAAGACTGTGTATGAATGGTGGTTTTAATGGTGACAGACAGTTTCTTTGTTTTTATGTATTAACAACAAAACACTTCATATATAATAATGGCAGTTAGTTTAACACCCAACCGATGGGAAATTTCAAACTCTCTTTTCCCACGAGTAGCAATGACAACTCGATTGAACAGTTATACGAACTTGCAACCCTAACTCCGCGCGACTATATTGTGTGCTTTTCTGTATGATTTTTTTTTTATTGATCGAGTGGCGGCTTCGATAATCTGCACAGGGGCGTAACTGTTGATTGGCAACAACTAAATGTCACGCTAATACTTCTCGCTCTATCCCTTCCATAGATTTGGAAATGGCCCAAGGCATGGGGTGTGGGGGCTGTCGCGATGGGTGTCAGGGAAAGGTCTACGGGGGCTATGGGGGTGTGGGGGTTGTCGCGGAGTAGTGTGGGGATATGTGGTGTCGAGTGCGGAGTGGAATGGAGGCGGGGTCGAGGGGGATTGGGATGTGTAGTGTGTGGGGGGCGGAAGCTACAGAGTGTGTGGGGGATGCGGTTGAGCATAATTTTGGTTGGGGGTGTGGTCACGGGATTGGGTGTGGGGCAAGGTTATGGGGAACGGGAAATGGGGGAGGGTTACGAGGAGTGTGTGTTGGGTGTGAGCGGGTGGGTTTTTTTTTTCAAAATAATTTTTTTGATATAATATAAATTCTTTATATAATTTTTTTTTAATATATATATATATTTTTTTGGTTCTAAATAAAATAAAATCTTATTTATTTATATATATATATATATATATATATATATTTCTATTTTTATTTATTTATTTTGAAAAAATAGAATTTTGAAATGTAGATGGCCAAGGGCCCAGTTATGGTCAAAGACCTTGGAGTCGGAGAAGCTCCGAAATGAAGGGGTTGGCTAAAAATAAAGTGCGGCCAAGGGCCGGATCAGAACTTGCTCTGATATCAAATGAGATGAACAAAGTTCCCTCACACAAGAATAATCCAAAATATTTGGAATATAACAAAGTAATCCATGTAAGACTGTAAATAAAATGAATAGATAAGATATAATAAGATATAATGAGATGATTACAATTGAAAAATGAGGGCTTGTTTATATACCCACGCAGGGGTGCCCTTTACCAATAGTCATGTCCTTTGAGACATGACCTTTCATTATTAATAATAATAATTTATTAACTATTACTATTATTATGTTATGAATATCTATTTATGTATATTTTATGTCCTACAACACTTAGTCTCTTGACCTTTCTCCATATTCAACTTTTCAAGTCTAGTAATCATTCTAGGGAAATCCAGTACTTCATGGTCCATAGCCTTACAACAGAGGCAACTAGGGGTTTTCCCAAGGCATTCCTTAGCAATATGTCCTGGTCTTCTGCAACTGTAACAAAGAGTTAATCCTCTCTTTCTCTTCCATGATCCCCAACTTTTCTTGTACTGTGCGCTAGGATCATGATGGCTAGCCTTCAAAAATTTCTTTCTAGGATCCTGCATCCATTGGTTAGTCCAAAAATTCTTTCTATGCATAGGTATAACATATATTTCATTATTCTTATCAGATCTATTCATATCAAACATTCTTTCATCTAACAATGCCCTAGTTTTCAAGCTAGGATAAAATCTATCAAGCATACCTAAATCCATCTTTTACTTCTATAGATTACAAATCTTCCAAATCTAAGAATTTTTAACTATTCTTACTTTTATCAGAGCACATAGCTTACAGATATTACCTCTTTCTGTAGATCTGACTTAGAAACTTCCACTTTAACCTTTCTTAAAGCACAAAGCATTCAGATCTGACTTCTTTTCTTCAAATCTTTCCTTCCTTCTTTAGCACAAAGCTTTTCGGATCAAGTGGATCACTGCGCACTAGGGCATAGATCCATGCACAGATCTTTTACAATTTCAGGACAGACTTTCTGCACAAAGTTTCTTCTTCCTCAGTTCCCAGCAATCACAGTTTTAGGTCCCGACAACAGAACCATTTGTTGGCACAGGGGCAGACCCAGGGTTCAATGCTTCAACAACGCACCAACAAAACCCTAACTACCGACCCTTTCGACAACACTTGCGAAGTAGATGAAGTCTCACCCGAGGTAGAGGCAGGGGTGGTTGCAAGACTCAGGTGTCTCCAACCTTAGCTGGGACATAGATATGTGATTCTAACACTTAGCAAACACTTTAACATAGATCATTCATCAGTATTTAACCCTCATGGCACTCCGTATATGGCGCAGAGCACTGCAACATTCACTTAGATCTAGGTTAAGTTAGCACTTAGCAACAACAAAATAGGTCTATCACTCAACACTTTCATATATGTCAGATCTACATCCATACATCTAAGAAGCACAAAGAAAAGTAGATCTATCTAAGTATATCATAGAAAATCACATAGCATAATCATATCAAAGCACGACACATGGAAAGAGACAAACACATTAAGTCGAAGCACAAAGCACAACACACAGGTTTACTGTGGTTCACCCCCACCCTGGGGCTACGTCCACAAAGTCTTCTTATTCTTTATTAGATTTGGTCAATCTGATTACAACATAGAGCTTAAACTTGTACTCCACATAAGACAAGAGATCTGCGTGCACCTAACCAGATCCTCCTTCCCCAAGTATATCTATCACAGAGCCTTCTTACAATCCGTGCACTCAGCACTTACAACACTTTCACTCAGCTTTGCAAGTCAGTCACACAGTATACACAAAGCCTTTTCTAGAACTTAGCTTCTCTGCCCCTCTTACATTGCCTAGCTACTTATTTATACTTTACAAAACATGCCTAAACATGGGTAAAACCATGGGTCGACATCCCATACCCATTACATTATCCCCCAAAACCCAAAAAGGACCCAAGAAAGGGGTCTAGCTTCCATGATCTCCGCTTCGCATTGCGCTCCATCTTTGACAAGTTGTCAAAGTTCCAAAAACGGTCAAATATGACCAAGTGTTTCCTCAAACTTGGTCAAGGGCCAACAGGCAGGGGGTTCCTTGAAAATTATAAATGGCCCAATTTTTAGATGGTACTTCAACTGTGGAGAAGGAACAAATAACACAACATAATTAGTGGGAGCATGGACCTCTCTCTCCATTGCAAAGATCCTGGACATTCAACACATGCAGGTACTGGGATACTCCAAAATAGTTATTGAGTGGATGAAACAAAATGGTAATCTACAAGCCATAAACATTGAAGGGTGGAAACATAGAATTCGGGATATGGCGTCAACTTTGTACCATTCTTCATCAAGTAAATGTTGTACAATATTTTCTCTCATATTTGTAAAGTATGGGTTGGATTTTTTGTCCCCGCAAGTTTTGAACCGGTGACTTTAACATCACGGAGTGGCTTAACAACACACTCGGTCACCGACTGTCCTACACCTCGGGGACTGCATTTATTTATCTTTAAACCAACCAATAAAATCTTTTTTTTTTTTACTGGGGGAATCAACAACTCACGGTTCTCGTACTCGCGTGACACGGGGTCGATCCCCAGGCGGCTACCACTATAACCCCAGGTGCAACCACCCAACCCGCAAGAATGGTGCACGAGTAAGTCCGGGTGAGAATCGAACATGAGACTTCATTTACAAATTTCCTTCCATTTACACGGCACTTGCCAATCCGTCTACACTCGTGCGGGCACCAATAAAATCTTTTTAATAATAATGAATTTCCTTTTAAAATAAGTAATATATCTAATAAAATTAACAACCACCCAAGTTTAATGAGTTATATATATATATATATATATATATATATATATATATATATATATATATATATATATATATATATATATATATATATATATATATATATATATATAATTTCTACACATACCAATGAAAGTTTAACACTCAAAACACTTATAAGAATCTCTTAAAGGAAAAACTAATATTGTACATATACATGAAGGTTAAAGAGTAGATATAATCCATATATAAATTTTGTGTTTTATTATCACTAGAGGGAAAAAAAATCAAAATAGACATAAAAATGTAATTGAACAATGTAAAATAAGAAAAATAAAATAAAAAATACTATTGTTAAATCTAAATTCTATTAAAAAAAATGATATTAAAAGCCCCACTAAAAAGACTACTATATACCAGATGTAAAATAAGGAAATTCTTAAAAAATAATTACTATTGTTAAATCTAAATTCTATTAAAAAAATGATATTGAAGGTCCCACTAAAAAGACTATAGGAAGGGGAGTGTCATAAGGAAACCCGACCTCCTTCCTTCTTCACCAGGGTGATGGGAGTGTCATAAAGAAACCCCCTTGCTTTTTCACCAAGCTCAAGATCATTTTCTAAACTTTCTCTTCATAGGTTTCCCTATTTTCCATTTTAGAAAGAAAATGATCCCTCACATGGCTCTTAATGATCCATTTATATATTTCTCTCCCATTTCTAGTTACAAATATTCTTAAATTTCATCATTTTTATAGAAAACAAATATTTAAACATGGAATGAACATTATTGATCATGTGGAAAGCTATATCCATTACGAGTTGGTCCATAAATTAACAATTTTAAATATTGTAATAGATATTCTAGTGAAGATTTCATGAAGTAATAGATCCTAAGTATTTAAAAAATGAGCCAATATGGTGTCGAACCCATCTTAGTTACCATTTCAATCAATGATCTTCCCCAAGTCTTTACTTGGGATATTTTCAGCATGCCAAGGGGAATCACAACTATATATAAGATTATATACACTCTTAATATATCCTAAGTAATTAGAAAATGAGTCAATATGGTATCGAACCCATATTAGTTACCATTTCAATCAATGATCTTCCCCAAGTTTTTACTTAGGATATTTTCATCATGAGCATGCCCAGGGGAATCACAAGTATATATAAGATTATATACACTCTTAATATACTCTCTAGTACCTAATTCTCTCTTGGTTTTCTCATATTATTTAGGATGTTATTTCATACTAGAATTTAACTTTGATACAAATTCTTTAAATAAAATAATCCAAGATCATGAAGTAAACTTAGAGTCATGGTTAGAAAATATGACCTTCACCACCTTCTTAAGAAATACTTGTGCAACACTAAAGACCTTATAAGTAGGTTTTACATGGTGAATTCCATTAAAAAAAAATCTTCCCATTCTCATTTAAGTATGCAAGTATAAGTGTTGTTGATGTTCTACCTTCACCTCACATATTTTATTATGCATTTTCCATTAGATGAAAAAAATAATCCTTAACAATAGCATGCATACTTAGATGCCTAGATTAGGTGGGTTATACACCTCGTAAAGAATATTTTTCTTTATCCTTTTAATCTTTACCATGTAAATTTTTCCTTAATAAATTAGAATTTCATCTTTCCTCAATTGATAGTCTTATTTTGTTCATTTTCATCCCAAAATTTATCTAAATTGTCCTTTCTATCCAATGTTGTATAGACTTCATTGTACCATTCTTCATCAAGTAAATGTTGTACAATATTTTCTCTCATATTTAACTTAGCCATAGATACAACTTCTAATCACCTTATTCTTCATAAGGTGCCAACCACCGTATTTCCTTTTCCTTTGATGTGTTTGATCTCATAGTCATATTCACAAGAGTTTTGACCCATGTACAATATGAAGTACCTAGTTGCATTTGAGTCATAAGGTACTCAAAACTCGCATGATTAGTCATAAACTCAAATTTATTTTGCATTAAATATTTTCACCAAATCCTTAATCCATGAATTATTATAAATTCTTATAGCCAAATCTAAGTCATGGGGTTGTTAAGTCCATAATCCTTAACCTTGTGAGATTCATAACATATTACTTGCCCATTTTTCAAAAGGATGCCCCCATTCCTTTGCTTGTATTGGTGAACATAAATGAATCTCCCTTAAAATTTGGCAATGTTATCATAGGAGCAATAGTTAGTAACTCCTTCATTCCCTAAACTTTACTCACACTTGTTAGTGAAGACAAATGTTATGTCCTTTCTTTGAAAGCTCGTTGAAGGATTTTCAAACTTAGAGAAGTTTTTAACAAACCTCTAAAAATATCTAGTTAAGAAAATGGAACTTCTTACCTCAACTACATTCTTATTAGGCAACAATTATATAATGACCTCTAAGGGTTGAACCTTATCACTTATTCATAAATCATATGGCCTAGATATTGAATTTCCTTCTTGTTTAACTCAGATTTATCTAGTTTTTCATAAATATTATTGTCTCTAAGAGGTTGGAACATCGACCTCAAGTGCTCCTTATGCTCCTCATCAATTTTGCAGTAAAATGAGATATCATTTATAATTGCAAATGCAAATTGTCCAAATATTTTCAAAACACATAGTTTGTGAGATCTATGAATATAGAAGTCACACTTACTAACCCAAAAGGAAGCACTAGGAATTCATATTGACCATACCAAGTTTCTAACCACTTTATGTACATCCTCTTCTACAACTAAATTGTTAGTCTCTAGATCTTAAGTCAAACTTTGAAAATAATCTCACACTCTTTGATCAAATAATTATATCAATCTTGGATAGAGGATAATAGTTCCCTTAATAGTTACCTTATTCAAATGTTTGTAATCAATGTGCATTCTAACATTTCATCCTTCTTCACAAACAACATAGGTGCACTCCATGGTGACACGCTAGGGAGAAAGATCCATTTATCCAACAAATCCTACTATTGAATTTTCAATTCCCACAACCCATATGGGCCTAATGATCCAGAATGGATCCCAGAACCAAAATGGGTCCAGGAAGGCCTAAAAATCAAAGTTCTTAGAATCTCTTCAAAAAAAATGTGTGTGTATGCCTCATCGTTATGAACCCAACGCAACTTGAACGGGCTCAAACGGACACCGTATGCAGAATATATTGCGGTCTGTTCGTTTTGCCAAACATGCAAAATTTTGATGACTATGCAGTCCATACAGTGATGACGTGGAAGCTGACTGTACAGGCCATACAACTGTACAGTGATGTGGAAGATATGTTGGATGATGAATGGGCAGACATGTAGGTAGACATGTGGTCGAATCATGTTTTGACACGTGGCAGTTAGAGGGCAAGTGATATGGTGCCACATGGCCCAGTCTTGGGCTGCCACATGGCACCCCTCCATTGGTCGATGGTTGGAAAAATTGTTATGGACTCCCGGGGAGTCAAACCTGTGACCTTTGGTCTGGGCGGTGACAGGCTTGGTAGGGTCGGGCTACGAGCCCAGCCGCCCATGGTAGTTCTTAATAACTATATGGTAAATGTTATATTTAAACTTGAATGTTGTAAGTTTGGGAGGATTTAAGGGCTGGGGCCTAGCCCCAACCTTGGCGCAATCCATATGTCTCTACCATATAACCCAACGCATATGAAAAGGACCATTGCAATGAAGTTATCCCTCGAATCCTGGCCACATGTAACTAGCATATTCCCCTCCTGTTGACCTTTGGCATGGAAGTTTAAGAGTTAGCGTCTGGTTGTTCGGGCTAGCCCACCGACCAAGGCATGTAACTGGGGGCTTACAACCAGGGTGGGCTATCACAATTCAAAGCGCATGGATGCATAAGTCCAGGTCATATCACCACACTTGCGATCAAGGGTCGGGAGCTAAGGGCTAGAACAGCGCGCCAGCCTAGCCCAGGGCCACATAGAGGGCACCCATATGACCAGAGGCCCAGACAAAGGGGGTTGCACCCTTATTATTTTCCAATTTTGGGTTTTTGACCATATAATGAAGATTTTGTTGATTTTTTCAGCAGTTTTGAGAGATTTTGGCTAATATTGGAGGATATGGAGATATTTTTGAGGCCAGATCTTGGGGGGAAGTTGGGAGTTTCTTACCAACTTCAAGTGTCTACAAATCGAAGGTTCTTGAAGCCAAGAGGAGGTTCAGAACAAGGAAATGCTGAATAATTGTAAAGCCAAAGCCATTTTTATGCAGAGAAGCCATTGAGGAGAGAAACTTTGCGAGCCATTTCTGGGAGCTTCGTTCATCTGTTTTCAGTGCCATCAGTTTTGTTGGGTTCTTGAGATCTGGAAGAACACAATCAGATCATTTTGTAATCCATCTGGAACTTTTATGATGTAATTTTGAATATTTGAAGAGAAATAAGAAAGCCTCACCCACTAAGACAAAGGCCCAAAGACGTAGGTGGTATTGCCAAACTCCGTTATCAACTTTTTCTATTATGGTTTGTTGTTTCTTTATTCTTATTTATAGATCTATATATTTCATCATGGCTGCGATGTTTCATCTTTAATTCTTCCTCTTTCATCAAATTCCTAAATGGTTAAAGAACACATGTTCTAAAACTCAACCATAGTCTTTAAAAGATCTTTTCAGATCAAGTGGTATCAGAGCTAATTGACAGTTGGTTTTTGAGTTTGCATGATTACCAGGGAAAAGATGAATCATGATGAAGGTGAGCTTGTTGAAGAGAATCCTGATATTGGATTGAGAAAGAGAACTTCTCAAAGGGACTTTCTCATGAGGAGAAATAGTTTCGAAATACTTTCTTTTCCATGTCAGAGATGATGAAGGTTCTATATGAGGATTACTTGGAACGGAAGAGACCGATTCTAGGTGAATATTCAAAGGTCAAAAGTGAATAAGGAGAGGATGCTCCTCAAATTCATCATTCACCTCCTTCTTCTCCATTAACTTATTCTTCTTCTTTAAGTTTAAGATCCAAGTCCACCGCAAGGAAACATTCCCATAAACATAAAAATGATATGTATTTACTTAAGATTGATGTGAAATTTGAATTACCCATGTATGATGGTGAAGTCAATGCAAAGAGGCTTGATAATTGGGTCAGACAGATAGAGGTTTATTGTAGTTTGCAACAAATCAAGGATGAGGAAACTCAAATCAAGTTGGCATCACTTCGACTCGCAGGCACAACACTCATCTGGTGGCAAAGCAATTTGCAAAATGACACGCAACAAGTGGGTAATGTATTTCCATCATGGCAAGTTTTTGTGTCTGCAATTAGAAAGAAATTTTAGCCTTTGGGTTATAAAGAGAAGGATTGAATTGAATGGAAAGGTCTTAAACTAATAAAGGGACAAATAGTGCAAGAATACAAAAATGAATTTCATAAAATGGCATTGATGTTAGACATTCCATTAAATACCCAAGAAACTCTTATGAAGTATATAGGAGGTTTACCTGCACATATTTGTAACACTGTATTTATTTTTGGACCTACTAATCTTGATGAGGTTTATGTTCAAGCAACATACATTGAGGTAGGGAAAACAAGAGTTGGTGTATCAGGGGAATCGTCTTCAAGAAAAGAGGACAAGAGGAAGTGGAATGGCAAGAAGGAATATTCAGTGGCAAGAAAGGAAGAGAAGCTCTCTTGCAAGCATTGCAAGAAAGAAGGGAATGATGAGGACCGTTGTTGGCAATTTCATCCCAAGAAGAGACTGAAATGGTTCAAAGAAAGGAAAGGGAGGCAAACAGTTGCAACAACAACATGGCCAATAGACTTGGGATCAGATTCGGGTGATGAATCTAAAATCTCAGCGGTTGGTTTGACAGGTAAAATGGGTGATGGATTTGATTCTAGAAGTAAATTGTTTCACATAAGGGTCGTAATGAGACATACTAAGGTTGACACATTGATAGATAGTGGATCTCAATATAACTTGATTTCGGAGGAAGTGGTTAAACAATTGGGATTAAACACTCAAATGCATCATAAGCCTTACTCACTTAAATGGATAAACAATAATCATAAATTGCACATAACAAAGCAATGCACATTAAAGTTTGCAATTTCATCTAAGTTTGTGGATGAGGTAACATGTGATGTGGTGCCACTCAAAGAATGTGGAATGGTCTTAGGCGGTCCTTATTTATATGATCACAAAGCAATCTTCTACAGGGAACATGATCAATATCACTTAATCAAAGCAGACAAAGAATATGTTGTACATGCTCATCACTTAAAAGAAAATCAATATCTTCAAACAATGGAACAATTAAGAAAGGAAACTCGTGCAAGAAACACACCTATAATTGTCCCAAATCAAGTGATTGATCTTAAGCAAGAACATGAGATGATTGTAGAATGGAAGTTCAATCATATTATGCTTCAAGATAAGCTAATGTCGTGCAAGTATTACAAACATATTACCTCATTTGTAGTCATATTTTTTATGTTATCATTAGTAATGTTGTCAACATGGATGATTGTGGCTTCAGTAAGATGTGACAAATTACAAGTGGCTAACGATATGTTGTCAGTTATCATGGTTTTTTTACAGTTGATCTTGATGAGATAGGTGCACAGGATAGAGTTTAAAGACAGAGAACAGGTGGGGTGCCCTATACCGCACTTAATGACTGGATAGTATCCTTTTGGAGGACCAAAAGGTCTTAGTGGGGAGGTGTGATCTAGAATGAATCCTGAAACCAAAATGGGTCCAGGAAGGCCTAAAAATAAAATTGCTCAGAATCTCTTCAAAATGGACGTGTGCATAGGCCTTGTTGTTACGAACCCAATGCAACTTGAACGGGCTCAAACAAACACTATATGCAAAATATATCGTGGTCTATTTGTTTTTCCAAACAAGCAAAATTTTGATGATTGCGCAGTCCGTACAGTGTTGACGTGGCAGCTGACTATATAGGTCGTACGACCGTATAGTGACATGGAAGATGTGTTGGATGTTGATTGGGAAGACAAGTGGTCGAATCATGCTCTGACACGTGGAAGTTAGTGGGCAAGTGATATGGTGCCACATGGCCCAGTCTTGGGTTTCCATGTGGAACCCCTCCATTGGTTGATGATTGGAAAATTTTTTATGGACTCCCGAGGATTCGAACCTGTGACCTTCGTTCCGGGCGGTGAAAGGTTTGGCAGGGTCGGGCTACCATCCCTCCCTCTCGTGGTAGTTCTTAATAGCTATATGGTTAATGTTATATTTAAACTTGAATGTTGTAAGTTTGGGCGGAGTTAAGGGATGGGGCCTAGCCCTAGCCCTGACACAATCCATATGTCTCTACCATATAACTCGACGCATATGCAAAGGACCATTGCAACGAAGTTAGCCCCCGGATCCCAGTCACATGTAACTAGCATATGCCCCTCATGTTGACGTTTGGCGTGGAAGTTTAGGGGTTAGCACTCAGTCGGTCGGGCTAGCCCGCCAACCAAGGTGTGTAACTGGGGGCTTATAACCAGGGGGGGCTATCACAATTCAGAGTGTGTGGATGCATAGGTCCAGGCCATATGGCCACACTTGCGACCAAGAGCTGGGAGCTAAGGGTTAGACCAACGTGCCAGCCTAGCCCAGGGCCACATGGAGGGCGCCCATATGACCAGGGGCTCGAACAAAGGAGGATGCACCCTTATTATTTGGAATTTTTGGTTTTTGACGATATAATAAAGATTTTATTGATTTGTTCATCATTTTTGAGAGATTTTGGCCAATATTGGAGGATCTGGAGCTCTTTTTGAGGCCATATCTTAGGGGGAAGTTGGGAGTTTGTTACCAACTTCAATTCTATATAAAATAGAGGTTCTTGAAGCCAGGGGGAGGTTTATAACATGGAAATGCTGAAGAATTGTAAATCCAAAGCCATTTTTATGCAGGGAAGCCATTGAGGATATAAACTTTGCAAGCCAGTTTTGGGAGCTTCGTTCATCCGTTTTCAGTGCCGTCAGTTTTGTTGGGTTCTTGAGATATGTAAGAACACAACCAGATCAGTTTGTAATCCATTTGGCACTTTTATGATGTAAATTTTAGGCTTTGAAGAGAAATAAGAAAGCCTCAGCCACTGAGACAAAGGCCCAGAGACGTAGATGATATTGTCGAACTCCGTTATCAACTGTTTTTGTTATGGTTTGTTGTTTCTTTATGCTTATTTCTAGATCTTTATATTTCATCATGGCTTCCACGTTTCATCTTTGATTCTTCCTCTTTCATCAAATTCCTATATGGTTAAAGAACACATGTTTTAAAACTCAACCATAATCTTTAAAAGATCTTTTCGGATCACCTAATATGTAAGATGTATTTAAAATTATTTCAGTCTCAAACAATAAATAAAATGTATAGCTTGCTTCCTCGTCAAAAGGTAGTCTTGGAAACTTATAAAGGAACAAATCCTTAAATTATTGAAATTAAGAGGTAATTGACCTACTTTATCTCCTTCATCTTGTGCACTTTCAAGTGTACCCAAAACCCTAAAAATCCCTTCTTAATTCTTCTCTTCACTTGCATACCTTACATCATCTACTCAAAGACAATTTTCTTAATACCTTCAACCAATTATTTATGACCATTGGTATCTATACATTCAACTTGATTATAATAGTATACAACAACTCTAAGGTTTGCACGTAATATTGAACATTTCATGAAAAGTGATTTCACTAAACCATCCACCAAAGTTCACCTGGCAATGTTCCATTCCTTCAAGATAACTTTAATACTACCAATAGAACTTCGTATCTTCCATGGGTTCTAGAGGTCATCGAGACTGACGATGCATTTAGCATACAAAACAATGATTACTATTAGTATTGATCAATAAAGTGAATATTTAACTTCCAAGTCTAACTTGAGACAATATTAGGGTTGTACATTTGTCATCAACTACTACATAAATTCAATAATGAAATTGACCTTTTCTTGATTAAATTTTTGGAAATCTGGTTGATGTTACCACAAATAAAGCATTCTCCTTTTCCTTCTTTTCTTTTCCAAGTATGTTCTCAGTGTAGAATTTAAGTCTCTTTAGTATTTCTCTCATACACCATGGTTTCAAGTTTGCAATCTTTGTTTAAATTTTCCTTTCGAGTTCCTTCTCTTGTTGTAGTCTTTTTCACATAGCCTTATTCTCTCAATAACATCATTTAAAGTAATGTGTTTCAACTTTTAAACTTTTTATTGAATATGATTTCCTAAACATGTTATGTATCTTATTTTATTAAATGTGTATTTCATGAACTTGAAGAAGGCTTTAATTGGTCACTAAAATACAAGTCTCTTCTTGAAATCTCTCATATATATATATATATATATATATATATATATATATATATATAATCTTCAATTAGACAAAGTAGACAAAAAAAAATATCAAGTTTTCACTTTTCAAAGGTCCTAAAATAATGCAGTATTAAGTATTTCTCTATTGCGACTAGCTATGCATCTACCTCTTATCTCGTCTTGTAAGTGGAATCAAAGTTTGGTGGCTTATGTTTCCTAAACTTCTAATTGGACTTATGTAACTTTGGGAGTCTCCTTAGTGTGTTTTCATTATGCTAACTTCACTTTTTTTTTCAGGTCTTGGTCATTATAATGAACATCAATCTTTTGATTTCAACCATATGTTTAAGAGACCTAGCTTTATTATCCAAAATCTTAACAATATGTAGTGTAATATTTTATGTTGGTTCAATGTATTGAGGCACTACCCCTTAACTCGTGGCTTGCTGACTAAGGTTCATTTTATAATAAGTGAAATTAGATCCTTTTGTTACGATATTTGTAATTTGGAGTTTTATTATGAAACACTATCACATTCGAGTGAAAGAAAATGTGTTTATGAATGAAAATGTGAGAAAATGTTTACAATTGAACTTTTAGAACAAATAAACAAATCCTATCTAGTTATTGTGTGTTTCAATAATAAACACATAAACTTAAATAATGGTGCAACCAAAGAAATGTAAGTTATTATTATTATTTTTTACAATAGTAGGTGTTATTTGTCAATTAGGTCTACCTTGTTTGGTCGAGAGGAGTTGTTATTCTCTCCAGCCATATCACACTTGTGACATGTTTTTCCTTCATCGATTAATTGGAGCTAGTAAAGTACCAACAATATCACTCTTTCTTAAGTTCTTGTGGGTCGAATGATAAGGCCCCCAAGGTTAGTTAAATCAATTGGGTCCATCCTACAAATGCATGTTTCCAATGGGGAGGTCATAGGTTTCAATCTAGTTGAGTCCCATAGAATTACTAACTACCTGGTGATAAATTCACCTCCCACCCATAAATCCTTGGGAAGAAGGGGAGTTCTCTACAATTTATTGTTTATTGGCCTTCAGGTTGACTAGACTTGACTTGTTCCTTGAAATAAAGAAAAAAAGACTAGGTGTAAATCAAGTCTTGTTTAGTTTTAAACAAATTGTGTAAATATTTCTTAATATATAATTCATTCTTGTCAAGATTCTTGATTATATTAACCTTCATTTTATCTATTTGTTTTGAGTTTAGGGATTTATCTATGGGTAATTTACTTTCTCAAAACCATTCACATATTTTCTATTTCTTGTAAGATTCTTTTACTGAAAATATCAAAATGTGATTTTTTTTGTAGCTTTTTTTCAAGATATAGTCAGCTTCACAATTTTTCATTGAAGGGAATGGAATGTTTATTACTTGTTAATATGTTTCCTCTATTAATCCCCCGTCCCCACCACCCTCATACATATATGAGGGTGGAGTTGGGGGGGATTAATAGAGGAAACATATAATATGGTTCATCTATTAATCCCCTCACACCCACCACCCTCATACGTATATGAGGGCGGCAGTGGGGGGATTAATAGAGGAAACATATTATATGTTTCCTCTATTAATAACCCCACCCCCACCCTCATATGTACAAGGGTGGTGGGGGTGATGGGATTAATAGAGTAAACATATAATATGAGGGTGAGGGTGAAGGTGGGGGTGGGTGGATTAATAGAGGAAACATATTATGGGGGATTAATAGAGGAAACATATTATATGTTTCCTCTATTAATCCCCTCATCCCCACCACCCTCATGCATATATGAGGGTGTGGGTGGGGGTATTAATAGAGAAAACATATACTATGAGGGTGGGGGTGGAGGGATTAATAGAGGACACATGTAATATGTTTCCTCTATTAATCCCCCCACCCTATATGAGGGTGGGGGTGGGGGGATTAATAGATGAAACATATTATATATGAGGGTGGGGGTGGGTGGGTGGATTAATAGAGGAAACATATAATATGTTTCATGTTTCCTCTATTAATTCCCCCACCCCCATATATATGAGGGGGATGGGGGGATTAATAGAGGAAACATATTATATGTTAATCCCCCCAATATGTTTCCTCTATTAATATACCCACCCTGTCCCTCATATATGAGGGTATTATATGTTTCCTCTATTAATCCCCCTACACCCACCCTCATATATGAGCATGGCGGTGGGGGGATTAATAGAGGAAAACTATTGGGAGTGGGGGGATTAATAGATGAAACATATAATACCCTCATATATGAGGGTGGGGGTGTGGGGATTAATAGAGGAAACATATTGGGGGAATTAACATATAATATTTTCCCTCTATTAATCCACCCACCCCCCTCATATATATGAGGGTGGTGGTGGGGGGGGGATTAATAGAGGAAACATATTATATGTTTCCTCTATTAATCCACCCACCCTCATCCTCATATATAATATGTTTCCTCAATTAATCCCCCCAAATATATATGGGGGTGGGGGGATTAATAGAGGAAGCATATTATATGTTTCTATGTTTCCTCTATTAATCCCTCCACCCCCACCCTCATATATTGGGTGATTAATAGAGGAAACATATGATATGTTTTCTCTATTAATACCCCCACCCCCACCACCCTCATATATATGATGTTTCTATGTTTCCTCTATTAACCCCCCCACCCCCACCCCCACCCCCACCCTCATATATTGGGGGGATTAATAGAGGAAACATATTACATGTTTCCACTATTAATACCTTGACCCCCACCACCCTCATATATATGAGGGGGGTGGGGGGATTAATAGAGGAAACATATTATATATGAGGGGGGTGGGGAGATTAATAGACAAAACATATTATATGTTAATCCCCCCACCCTCGCCCTCATATATGAGGGTATTTTATGTTTCCTCTATTAATCCCCCCAACCCCAATATGTTTCCTCTATCAATCCCCCCACACCCACCCTCATATATGAGGGTGGGGGTGGAGGGATTAATATATGAGGGTGAGGGTGGGGGGATTAATATATGAGGGTGGGGGTGGAGGGATTAATATATGAGGGTGGGGGTGGGGGGATTAATATATGAGGGTGGGGGTGGGGGGATTAATATATGAAGGTGGGGATCGAGGGATTAGTAGAGGAAACATATAATATATGAGGGTGGGAATGGGGGGATTAATAGAGGAAACATATAATATAAGGGTGTGGGTGGGGATATTAATAGAGGAAACATATTATATGTTTACTCTATTAATTCCCCCACCGCCACCACCCTCATATATGAGGGTGGTGGTGAGGTGATTAATAGAGGAAACATATAATATATGAGTTTCTGGGTGGGAGGATTAATAGAGGAAAAATATTATATGTTAACCCCCCCAATATGTTTCCTCTATTAATCCCCCAACCCCGACCCTCATATATGTTTCCTCTATTAATCCCCCCACCCCAATTATTTTTCCTCTATTAATCCCCCCACACCCACCCTCATATATGAGGGTGAGGGTGGGGGGATTAATATATCAAGGTGGGGGTGGAGGGATTAATAGAGGAAACATATCATATATGAGGGTGAGGGTGGGGGTGGGGGGATTAATATATGAGGGTGGGGGTGGAGGGATTAATAGAGGAAACATATAATATATTTCCTCTATTAATCCCCCCCCATCCTCATATATGAGGGTCAGGGTGGGAGGATTAATAGAGGAAACATAAATGAGGATGGAGGTGGAGGGATTGGTAGAGAAAACATATAATAGAGGAACCATATTATATGAGGGTGAGGGTGGGTGGGGGAATTAATAGAGGAAAAAAATAATATGTTTCTTCTATTAATCACCCCACCCCCACCCTCACCCTCATATAATATGTTTCTTCTAGTATTCCCTCCACCCCCACCCTCATATATGAGGGTGGGGGTGAGGGGGTTAATTGAGTAAACATATTATATGTTTCCTCTATTAATCCCCCCATCCCCACCCTCACCCAATATGTTTCCTCTATTAATCAACCCACCCCAACCCTCACCCTCATATATCTCATATATTAGGGTGGGGGTGGAGGTATTAATAGAGGAAACATATTATATGAGGGTGGGGGCGGAGGGATTAATAGAGGAAACATATTATATTATTAGAGGAAACATATGTTTCCTATATTAATCCCTCCATTGCCACCCTTAGGTGGGGTTGGGGAGATTAATAGAGGAAACATCTATGAGTGTGGGGGTAGGGATATTAATATAGGAAACATATAATATGTTTCCTCTATTAATCCCGCCACCCCCACCCTCATACAATATGTTTACTCTATTAATACCTCCACCTGTACCCTCATATATAAGATATATGAGGGTGAGGGTGGGGGTGGGGGGAATTAATAGAGGAAGCATATTATATGTTGTATGTATTACATACGACATATAATATGTTTCCTCTATTAATCCCCCCACCCCCACCTCCACCTCCATCCCCATCCCCACTCTCATATAATATGTTTCCTCTATTAATCCATCCACCCCCACCCTCATCTATGAGATATATGAGGGCGAGGGAGAGGGTGAGGGTGGGGGGATTAATAGAAGAAATATGTTTCCTCTATTAATCCCCCCACCCGCATATATGTTTCCTCTATTAATCCCTCCACCCCCACCCTCACTCATATATGAGGGTGGGGATGGGGGGATTAATAGAGGAAACATATTACTCACTCATATATGAGGGTGAGGGTGGGGGGATTAACAGAGGAAACATATATAATATGTTTCCTCTATTAATCCCACCCTCATATATGAGGGTGGGGGTGGGGGATTAATAAATGAAACATATAATATGTTTCATCTATTAATCCCTCCACCCCTATTATATGCTTCATCTATTAATCCCCACACCCCCACCCTCATATATGAGGGTTATTAATCCCACCAACCCCAACCTCATATAAACGAAACATATTATATGAGGGTGGGGGTATTAATAACGGAAACATATTATATGAGGGTGGAGGTGGGGTTATTAATAGAGGAAACATATTATATGTTTCCTCTATTAATCCCCCCATCCAGATCATCATATATGAGGGTGGGGGTGTGGGGGTTAGTAGAGGAAACATATAATATGTTTCCTCTATTAATCCCCTAACCCTCACCCTCATATATAAGAGGGTGGGGGGATTAATCGAGGAAATATATTATATGTTTACTCTACTAATCCCCTCACCCCCACCCTCTTATATTAATCCCACCACCCCCACCCTCATATATGTGGGGGTGGGGGGATTAATAAAGGAAATATATTATATGTTTCCTCTCCTAATCCCCTCACCCCCACCCTCTTATATTAATCCCACCACCCCCACCCTCATATATAAGAGGGTGGGGGTGGGGGGATTAGTAGAGGAAACATATTATATGTTTCCTCTATTAATATCCTTACCCCCACCCTCATATATAATATGTTTCCTCTACTAATACTCCCACCCCCACCCTCATATGAGGGTGGGGGGATTAGTAGAGGAAACATATAATTATATATGAGTTTGGGGGTGGGGGGAGTAGTAGAGGAAACATATTATATGTTTCCTCTACTAATCCCCCACCCCCACCCTCATATATGCATATAATAGGTTTCCTCTACTAATCCCCTCACCCCCACCCTCATATATGAGGGTATTATATTTTTCCTATACTAATCACCCACACCCGCCCTCATATATGCATACAATATGTTTCCTCTACTAATCCCCCCAGCCCCACCCTAATATATTAATATGTTTCCTATACTAATCGCCCCACCCCCACCCTCACGCTCACCCTCATATTAAATGTTTCCTCTACTAATCCTCTCACCCCCACCCTCATATTATATGTTTCCTAGGAGGGTGGGGGTGGGAGGATTAGTAGAGGAAACATATTATATGTTTCCTCTACTAATATCCCCACCCCCACCCTCACCTTCATGGGGGTATTAATAGAGGAAACATATTACTCACTCATATATGAGGGTAGGGGTGGAGGGATTAATAGAAAAAACATATAAGGGGGTGGGGGGATTAATAGAGGAAACATATTATATGTTTCCTCTATTGATCCCCCCACCCCCACCCTCATATATGAGGGTTATTGATTCCCTCACCCCCACCCTCATATATGAGGGTGGGGATGGGGTGATTCATAGAAGAAACATATTTTATGTTTCATATATTAATGCCCCAACCCCCACCCTCATATAATATGTTTCCTATATTAATCCCCCCACCCCCACCCTCATATTTGAGGGTGAGGATGGGAGGATTAATATAGGAAACATATAATATGTTTCCTCTACCAATACCCCCATCCCCACCCTCATATATGAGGTTGGGGATTGGGGGATTAATAGAGGAAACATATTATATGTTTCCTCTATTAATCCCCCCACCCCACTCATTATATGTTTCCTCTATTAATACCTCAACCCCCACCCTCACCATCATATATGTTTCCTCCACTAATCCCCTCACCCCCACCCTCATATATGAGGGTGACGGTGGGGGGGATTAGTAGAGGAAACATATTTTATGTTTCCTATATTAATCCCCCCACCCCCGCCCTCATATATGAGGGTGGGGGTGGAGGGATTAGTAGAGGAAACATATATGAGGGTGGGGGTGGGGGGATTAATAGAGGAAACATATAATATGTTTCCTTTACTAATCCCCCCACCCCCACCCTCAAGGGGTGGGGGTATTATCAGAGGAAATATATTATATTTTTCCTCTATTATGAGTGTGGGGGTGGGCGTATTAGTAGATGAAACAAGGTGGGGGGATTAGTAGAGGAAACATATTATATGAGGGTGAGGGTGAGGGTGAGGGTGGGGGTAGGGGGATTAATAGAGGAAACATATAATATGTTTCCTCTATTAATCCCCCCACCCCTACCCTCATATATGAGGGTGTGGGTGGGTCAATTAATAGAGGAAACATTTTATGAGGGTGGGGGTGAGGGGATTCATAGTGGAAACATATTAAATGTTTCCTCTATTAATCCCCCCACTCCCACCCTCATATATGAGGGTGGGATTAATAGAGGAAACACATTATATTATTGGGTGGTGGGATTAATAGAGGAAACATATAATATGTTTCCTCTATTAATCCCTCCACCCCCACCCTCATATATGGGGGCAGGGGGATTAATAGAGGATGTTGGGTATGTGTTATATTCTTTGCATGTGTGTGTGTGTGGGTGCATCAGATACGACAACTACGTCTAACGATACCTTCACCTAGATCTATGTTGTGTGCATCGAGCTCTTTCCTAGGGGGGTCCCAGGGGGGGGCAGGTTTCCCCCCCCCTGTTTACGCGCAGCGTTTGGGGCAGCGCCCCAAAATTGTTTTTTGGGCGGGTTTTGCTATTTTTAGCGGATTTGCAAATTAATCCTGGATTAAGGGATTAGAGTTTTGGTATCTAGGGAATACCTAAAAACATTGTATATATTGTATGGAGAATGGTGAAATTCGATATAATGAAAATAAGAAAGGTTTTCCCGGTTGAGTGATCCGGAATCAGATCCAGAAGCCTGATAGGGCTTAAAAATGCTCAAAAATGAAAGTGCTCGGAATGAGATGAAACCATTGCCATTGCGTCCATTTCATCTTCCTGATTCCGGAAGTATATTTACTTTGTCCAACGGGCTCCGTATGCAAAAGTTATCGTGTTCTGATCGAAAGCCCAAACAGGTAAAAAGTCAAAGGTCAACTGGTCAAAAAGTCAATGTTGATGTCAGCATGACATCAGCATGTTGACTGTGCAGGAGATGACGTGGTACTCTCTGGCTGATGGTGATTGGGTAGGTTCGCTGATAGGGCAGCCACGTGGCACCCAGTCATCAGTTGAAGTGGCATGTTTCAAAAAATGTTTTGGGGTCCATGGGTTTTGAACCCACGACCACCACCAGGCCCAACACCTTAAGAAATGGTCCTTTACCAATGCGCCAAATTATTGTTTATGTTATAAAACCCACATTATAAAAACATATTGCATGGTATTGTAATATAGAGCATAAAGGAGGGGGTTGGGGGCTAAGCCCCAGCCCATGGTCACATAGTACACATAAACCCCAGGCATGGGCATATGTTCATAACCACCAACACGTGAATTTATCACCCTTTCCGCCTTTTATTTGGGAGCTGGAACCTTGGGGTAGGCACACCCTAAGGGCGCGGTCCAATGGATAGGCACATACGACCAAAGTTTTAGCCAGCAGTTGGGGCACGGGTAGTTGTTATGGCCCGTGGATATATGCTAGCCCACAGAACCAGGAGCTGGAGCGTATGGGAAGGGGCCAGCGCATGGGCGCTTGGCCATATGGACCACCCATACGACCAAGTTTAGGGGGCGCGCGCCCAGGGCCTAGGGGCTTAACCCCAATTTTAATTCAAAAGTGGGTTTTTGCTATAGTTTGGTGGATTTTTATTGATATAATGCCTGATTTTTATTGATTTTCTCCATTTTTGGGAGATATTGGGAATTTTTGGAGCCCAAATTTTGGGAGGAAGTTGGAGATGAGCAACCAACTTCAGATCTATATAAAACAAGCATGTTTGAGGCCATGGAGGACAGCCAAGCAACAGTCAGAGAAGATTTATGCTGAGGAGAAGCCAAGCCAAAGCCATTTTGTTGTAGGGAAGATTTTGAGGAGCAGACGTTGTCGGGCCATTTATGGGAGCTCCGGACGTCTGTTTTGCGTGCCATTTTCTTTGCAGGGTTCTTGAGATCTGGAAGAACATGACCAGATCATTCTTGTAGCCAATTGGCACTGTTGCGATGTATTTTTGATCTCTTGAACAGAAATAAAGAAGCCTCCCCCACAAAGACAAAGGTTCGGAGACGTAGGCAAAGTTGTGCCGAACTCCATTATCAATCTGCGTGTTATGGTTTGTTGTCTGTTATTTAATTTCAGATCTTCACATGTGTATATGGCTATCATAATTCCTCTTCTTTCCTCATTCTTTCACTAAGTTTTCTCAAATGGTTAATTAACGCATGCAAAATTAAAACTCAACCATAGTCATTAAAAGATCCTACGGATCAAGTGGTATCAGAGCTAGTTGATGTTTGGATTTGATTTTTGCATGTTAACCAGGGAAAAGCTACAGTGTGGTGAAGGCGATCTTGTTGCAGAGAATCCATTAATTGGATTGAGAAAGAGAGCTTCTCACAGTGAGAAGATGGCATCGGAAGAAGGGATTTCTCAAGATGAGAAAGAGTTCCAGAAAACATTCCATGCTATGTCGGAGATGGTGAAAGTTTTGTACGAAGATTACTTGGAACAGAAGCGACCAGTTTCGGGTGGATCTTCAAAAGGAAAAAGTGAAGAGGAAGAGGACCATCCTCAAATTCCTCCTTCACCTCCATCAACACCTCCTTCTTCTCCTTCTTCTTCAAGTTCAAGTTCTAAATCTAATGGAAAGAAAAATGTTCATAAGAATAAACATGA
>ML811261.1:29074-39953 GCA_009831015.1 Picea engelmannii | reverse complement strand
AAACATTGTATATATTGTATGGCGAATGGTGAAATTTGATATAATGAAAATAAGAAAGGTTTTCCCGGTTGAGGGTTTCCGGTATAAAATCTCTGTGTACTCTGTGTATGAGCCATTGATTAATTTATGTATTGCTTAAGAATATATATGCATTGATTTACTTCGTATGTTTAAAACTTACAGAGGAAACATATAATATGTGTCCTCTATTAATACCCCCAACCCCACCCTCATACCATCACCCTCATATATGAGGGTGAGGGTGGGGGTGTGGGGATTAATAGAGGAAACATATAATATTATATGAGGGTGAGGTTTGGGGTGGGAGGATTAATAGAGAAAACATATAATATTATATGAGGGTGAGGTTGGGGGTGGGGAGATTAATAGATGACACATATTATATGTTTCATTTATTAATCCCCCCACCCCAATATGAGGGTGTGGGTGGGGGAATTGATATAGGAAACACATAATATGTTTCCTCTATTAACCCCCCCACTCCTATATGAGGTTGGGGATGGGGGGGATCAATAGAGGAAACATATAAGATGTTTCCTCTATTAATCCCCCCACCCCCATATATGGTGGGTGTGGGGTGATTAATAGAGGAAACATATAATTTGTTTCCTCCATTAATCCCCCCACCCATACATGAGGGTGGGGGGATTAATAGAGGAAACATATAATTTGTTTCCTCTAATCCTCCCACCCCCACCCTCATATATGGTGGGGGTGGGGGGATTAATAGAAGAAACATATTATTTGTTTCCTGTTTCCTCTATTAATTCCCCCACCCCCACCATATATGATAGTGGGGGTGGGAAGATTAATATAGGAGACAAATTATATGTTTCCTCTATTAATCCCCCCATCCCCACCCTCATATATGAGGGTGGGTGTGGGGGTATTAATAGAGGAAACAAATTATTTGTTTCCTCTATTAATCCCTCCACCCCCATCATATACCTCCATATATGAGGGTTGGGTGGGGGGATTAATAGGGGAAACAAATAATTTGTTTCCTCTATTAATATGCCCACCCCCACCATATATGAGTTTGAGGGTGGGGGTGTGGGGATTAATAGAGGAAACAAATTATGTGTTTCCTTTATTAATACCCCAACCCCCAACCTTGGGGGTGGGGGTATTAATAGAGGAAAACAATTATGTGTTTCCTCTATTAATCCCCCCACCCCCACCCTTGGGCGTGGGTGGATTAAAAGAAGAAAAAAATTATATGTTTCCTCTATTAAATATGAGGGTGAGGGTGGGGGTGGAGAGATTAATAGAGGGAAAAATTATATGTTTCCTATATTAATCCCCCCACCCAAACCCTTGGGGGTGGGGGGATTAATAGAGGAAACAAATTATGTGTTTCCTATATTAATCGCCCCACCCCCACCCTTTGGGGTGGGTGGATTAATAGATGAAACAAATTATATGTTTCCTCTATTAATATCCCCACCCCCACCCTCAAGGAAACATATTATATATTTCCTCTATTAATTCCCCCACCTCCACCCTCATATATGGGGTTGGGGGGATTAATAGAGGAAACATATTAGAAGGTGGGGGTGGGGGTGGGGGGATTAATAGAGGAAACATATTATATGTTTTCTCTATTAATCCAATATGTTTCATGTATTAATCCCCTCACCCCTATATGAGGTTGGGGGTGGGGGGATTAATAGAGGACACATCTAATTTGTTTCCTCTATTAATCCCCCCACCCCCATATATGAGGGTGGGGGTGGGGGGATTAATAGAGGAAACATATTATATGTTTTCTCTATTAATCCAATATGTTTCATGTATTAATCCCCTCACCCCTATATGAGGTTGGGGGTGGGGGGAAAAAATTCCCTCTATTAATCCCCCCACCCCCACCATATATGAGGGTAGGGTTGTGGGGATTAATAGAGGAAATATATAATATGTTTTCTCTATTAATCCCGCCAAACCTACCCTCAATGAAACATATTATATTCCGTCTCTATTAATTCCCTCACCCCCACCCTATAATAGAGGAAACATATAATATATGAGGGTGGGGGTGTGGATATTAATAGAGGAAACATATTATATGTTTCCTCTATTAATCTCTCCACTCCCACCCTCATATATGAGGGTCGGGGTGGAGGGATTTGTAAAAATTTAAAGGACAAAATAAAAAATTTAATATTTTTTCATACACTTAGAAACTGTTAGATAATTGTCTTGTATGAACTCTGAAATGTCTAAAACCCACATTCAGAAATTACCATAAGCAGAAATACACATTTCTAAGTAATTATGTAGCGGAATAAACACAATGAACAACATTGAATCAACCATGAATAACTCAGAAATTTACGAAAATTCCAAGGAAAAACCCAATGTGGGGAAACCCAATGAGAGATAGAGAGAGAGAGAGAGATATTATTATTAAAATTTAGGAAAGTACATATCAGCAACAATTACACAATTTCCATCCAGGAGAAAAATACCTCACAGTACCAAAACTGTCCCAAACTCTACCTCGATTTCCATGCCCAAAAAATATGTACAACTATACGAACTTAACCTCTTCATAACCTTGAAATATGTGCCAAACTATCTGATGTACAGACAACAACAAAATTTCCCTCTTCTCCAACAGAAAACACTGAAATGGTTGCCTCGAAATCCATGCAGCAAGTTGCCTCGATTTTTGTGCCCTCCCAGCCTGTTGTACGAACTATATGGATCCATACATTATGGCCTCTCTAACAACAGAAAATTCATCACCCAAAAAATAGAAAATTCTCTTGGGATTTGTGCCCAAAGTCTCTTGGGAAATGTGCCCTCTTTGTTGCCCTTTTCCCTCTCTCAAGCTTACTCATAAATTCTCTCTCAATATCATCCTCTTGTTGTGTCTTGCACACTACCCAATGCATTCTCTTATAATTTGAAAATGACATTTTCCCTCCCAAGTGTCTTTTCACCTTCCCCAACCCTAAATCCAAAGGCCAATATCTAATCTTCCCTTTACAATATCAAGGGCCATGATTCATTCCCTCCAAAATAAATCACTTAAAATATTAAAGTACATTTCACTTTATTACATAAGTGCACTTTATGAAATAAAGTCACTTTAATATTAGAAGGTACACTTCATTAAAAGGTCACTTTAATAAAAGAACCACTTTATCGCAACTTTATAAAAACCCATTATAAATTCAAGTGTCTAGTAGTGTAGGTACAAGGCAATTTCTTCATACAAGACACATATGCGGAGTACCTCCCGAGCTAAAAATATAACACTCTCTCTTAGTGAGGGATGTACTCATTGTCATCTCCATCATCAGGTCCCATCACACTTTGCTCGGTAGGAACTCCCTCTGAACCTGAAGCCATCCTCAACACTTGCACAGAACTCAAACTAGAATATCTTCTCCTGATATCTATCTGGAACCCTGAGATCCTTGGAGAATCCACTCCACCCTAAGCATTGGTTCAACCACACCAGTTGAGCCTCATGTCGGTGCTCATAAGATACTCATTCTCTTCTCTCGGAATGCAAGACTAAATCCTTGGGTCCACCGCAGTCTCAGGAGCCTCCTCATTCTCCTCATCCGATGTTGAATCATACACTAAAGGTTGTCCTTGCAATATATACAACCTGATAACTCGATTACCGATCAACTGCAGTTCCACTGGGTCCACTCCCTCCCTATAGATAAAGACATGTTCCCTCTTGAACAATGTACAATATCCTACATCCTCCAAGGTTGAAACTAAGATCAAGTTAACCCTCAACCCTGGAAAAAAAGAGAACTCCATCAAGCTCCAGGAATCCTCCATACTCGAGTTGGAATCTAACCCTTCCAACTCCACACACATCTCGCACCATACCACCTTCCAATCAGGACATGTCTCTGTGATAATTAGGAATACTTGCCAGATTCCTGTAATGTGGCAAGAGACTTCACTATCAACAATCCATCTAATATCACCCCCAAATCCTCTACTACCGACACTGGAAACTAGGGTAACGAAAGAAAATTCCTTGTCATACTTGGAAGCAAAGTCCTCCATGGTTGTTGTAGCAGATGTCTCATACCCCTCCAGTTCCTTCTTCTTCTTCTTACTCTCAGGACAATGAGAAGCAATGTACCCCAACTTGTTACAACAGTAACATTTGATTTTACTCAAGTCCCTCCTGGAACTTCCTTTCTTCTTTCTCTTTTCATCAAGAGAAACATTCTCATCATATCCATCTGTCTTCTGTCCACTTCTTTGAGATCCTTCCCGGATCTCCTCCTGAGTGAAATCATCCTACAATTTGCTCCAATCTGGAATATTCTCACGACCCACCACACACTTCACAAAGACTTTTCATTCCTTTGTGAAGCCTTTCAAGGCTATCCTCACCAACGTTGAATCTGATATGACCTCTCCAACTGCACCCAACTCATATTTCACTTGAGCTACCCAGGTAAGATAATAAGAAACACTCTCCTCCTTACCAATATTGGTATCATGCAACTTAGCCTTCAAGGACATCTTCTAGTTTTCATTCTCCGCCTCAAATAAGTTCTTAAGTGCATCCCACATCTCTTTGGTTTCCTTCTTCTCATCCAAGTGTGGGATAAGGTGATCCTTCACCCCATCCAGAATAATCCCTTGAGATTTGGCCTCTTTGACCTCATGCAAATCCAAAGCAACAAGATCTACTATGGGAACCACAACAACATAACTGACATAGTTCCAAATCTTGTTCTCCTTGAGAACAACTGACATTCGGACCTTCCACTACAAATAGTTGGAAATGTCATCCAATCGATCCTAAAATATAATGCATGCAACCATATTCCATGTCACAGCTCAAGGAAAACAATCACAAATTCCCCCCTCCTTCAAACTTGCCCAAGAATGTCACTGTTCATTGTCACTCAAAGACCAAGCTTTGATACCATGTAAAAATTCAAATGACAAAATCAACAAGCTAATATTTTGTCATACACTTAGCAACCTAGAGATAATTGTCTTGTATGAACTTTGAAATGTCTAAAACCCACATTCATAAATTACCATAAGCAGAAATACACATTGCTAAGTAATTATGCAGTGGAATAAACACAATGAACAACATTCAATCAACCATGAATAACTAAATAATTTAGGCAAATTCCAGGGAAAACCCCAATGTCGGGAAACCCAATGAGAGACAAAGAGATATTATTATTCAGCTTCAGGAAAGTACATATCAACAACAATTACACAATTTCCAGCCAAGAGAAAAGTACCTCACAGTACCAAAACCGTCCCACAATCTGCCTCGATTTCCATGCCCAAAAAATCTATACAGTTGTATGGATTTACCCTCTTCAACACCTCAAAATTTGTGCCAAAATATCTGTCGTACGAACAACAACAAAAATTCCCTCTTCTCCAACATAAAACACTGAAATGGATTCCTTGAAATTTGTGCAGCAAGCTACCTCAATTTGT
Organism: Picea engelmannii; assembly: GCA_009831015.1. Taxonomy (NCBI): domain Eukaryota; kingdom Viridiplantae; phylum Streptophyta; class Pinopsida; order Pinales; family Pinaceae; genus Picea; species Picea engelmannii. Next base: position 34,478 of record ML811261.1, on the reverse strand, counting down.
GTGCCCTCACAGCCCGTTGTAAAGAATATATGGATCCATATAGTACAACCTCTCTAAAAACAAAAAATCTAGCACCCACAAAACAAAAAATTCTCTTGGTATTTGTGCCCAAATTCTCTTGGGAAATGTACCCTCTTTGCTTCCCTCTTTCCTCTCTTGAGCTTACTTAGAAAGTCTCTCTCAATATCCTCCTCTTGTTGTGTCTTGCATACTACCCAATGCATTCTCTTATAATCTAAAAATGACCTTTTCCCTTCCAAGTGTCTTTTCACCTTCCCCAACCCTAAATCCAAATACCAAGATATAATCTTGCCTTTACAAGATGAAGGGCCATGACTCATTCCCTCCAAAATAAATCACTTAAAATATTAAAGTACATTTCACTTTATTACATAAGTGCACTTTATGAAATAAAGTCACTTTAATATTAGAAGGTACACTTTATTAAAAAGTCACTTTAATAAAAGAACCACTTTCTCACAACTTTATAAAAACCCATTATAAAGTCAAGTGTCTAGTAGTGTAGGTACAAGGTAACTTTCTCATACAAGACACATATGCGGAGTACCTCCCGAGCTAAAAATATAACACGATTAATAGAGGAAACATATTATGGGGTGGGGAGATTAATAGAGGAAACATATAATATGTTTCCTCTATTAATCCCCTCACCCCCACCCTCATATATGAGGGTAATATGTTTCCTCTATTAATCCCCCCACGTTATATGTTTCCTCTATTAATCCACGAACCCCCACCCCCACCACCACCTCCATCCCCATCCCCACTCTCATATAATATGTTTCCTCTATTAATCCATCCACCCCCACCCTCATCTATGAGATATATGAGGGCGAGGGAGAGGGTGAGGGTGGGGGGATTAATAGAAGAAATATGTTTCCTCTATTAATCCCCCCACCCGCATATATGTTTCCTCTATTAATCCCTCCACCCCCACCCTCACTCATATATGAGGGTGGGGATGGGGGGATTAATAGAGGAAACATATTACTCACTCATATATGAGGGTGAGGGTGGGGGGATTAACAGAGGAAACATATATAATATGTTTCCTCTATTAATCCCACCCTCATATATGAGGGTGGGGGTGGGGGATTAATAGATGAAACATATAATATGTTTCCTCTATTAATCCCCCCACCCCCATTATAGCTTCATCTATTAATCCCCACACCCACACTCTCATATATGAGGGTTATTAATCCCACCAACCCCAACCTCATATAACCGAAACATATTATATGAGGGTGGGGGTATTAATAACGGAAACATATTATATGAGGGTGGAGGTGGGGTTATTAATAGAGGAAACATATTATATGTTTCCTCTATTAATCCCCCCATCCCGATCATCATATATGAGGGTGGGGGTGGGGGGGTTAGTAGAGGAAACATATAATATGTTTCCTCTATTAATCCCGAACCCCCACCCTCATATATAAGAGGGTGGGGGGATTAATCGAGGAAACATATTATATGTTTACTCTACTAATCCCCTCACCCCCACCCTCTTATATTAATCCCACCACCCCCACCCTCATATATGTGGGGGTGAGGGGATTAATAAAGGAAACATATTATATGTTTCCTCTCCTAATCCCCTCACCCCCACCCTCTTATAGTAATCCCACCACCCCCACCCTCATATATGTGGGGGTGGGGGGATTAATAAAGGAAGCATATTGTATGTTTCCTCTCCTAATCCCCTCACCCCCACCCTCTTATATTAATCCCACCACCCCCACCCTCATATATAAGAGGGTGGGGGTGGGGGGATTAGTAGAGGAAACATATTATATGTTTCCTCTATTAATATCCTTACCCCCACCCTCATATATAATATGTTTCCTATACTAATACTCCCACCCCCACCCTCATATGAGGGTGGGGGGATTAGTAGAGGAAACATATAATTATATATGAGGGTGAGGGTGGGGGTGGGGGGAGTAGTAGAGGAAACATATTATATGTTTCCTCTACTAATCCCCCACCCCCACCCTCATATATGAATATAATATGTTTCCTCTACTAATCCCCTCACCCCCACCCTCATATATGAGGGTATTATATTTTACCTATACTAATCACCCACACCCGCCCTCATATATGCATACAATATGTTTCCTCTACTAATCCCCCCATCCCCACCCTAATATATTAATATGTTTCCTATACTAATCGCCCCACCCCCACCCTCACGCTCACCCTCATATTAAATGTTCCCTCTACTAATCCTCTCACCCCCACCCTCATATTATATGTTTCCTAGGAGGGTGGGGGTGGGAGGATTAGTAGAGGAAACATATTATATGTTTCCTCTACTAATATCCCCACCCCCACCCTCACCCTCATGGGGGTATTAATAGAGGAAACATATTACTCACTCATATATGAGGGTAGGGGTGGAGGGATTAATAGAGAAAACATATAAGGGGGTGAGGGGATTAATAGAGGAAACATATTATATGTTTCCTCTATTGATCCCTCCACCCCCACCCTCATATATGAGGGTTATTGATTCACGCACCCCCACCCTCATATATGAGGGTGGGGATGGGGTGATTCATAGAGGAAACATATTTTATGTTTCATATATTAATGCCCCAACCCCCACCCTCATATAATATGTTTCCTATATTAATCCCCCCACCCCCACCCTCACCCTCATATATGAGGGTGAGGATGGGGGGATTAATATAGGAAACATATAATATGTTTCCTCTACCAATACCCCCATCCCCACCCTCATATATGAGGTTGGGGATTGGGGGATTAATAGAAGAAACATATAATATGTTTCCTCTACAAATCCCCCCACCCCCACCCTCACCCTCATATATGAGGGTCGGGTGAGGGTGGGGGTGGGGGGATTGGTAGAGGAAACATATTATATGTTTCCTCTATTAATCCCCCCACACCACTCATTATATGTTTCCTCTATTAATACCTCAACCCCCACCCTCACCGTCTTATATGTTTCCTCTACTAATCCCCTCACCCCCACCCTCATATATGAGGGTGACGGTGGCGAGATTAGTAGAGGAAACATATTATATGTTTCCTATATTAATCCCCCCAACCCCACCCTCATATATGAGGGTGGGGGTGGAGGGATTAGTATAGGAAACATATATGAGGGTGAGGGTGGGAGTGGGGGGATTAATAGAGGAAACATATAATATGTTTCCTTTACTAATCCCCCCACCCCCACCCTCACCCTCAAGGGGTGGGGGGATTATCAGAGGAAATATATTATATGTTTCCTCTATTATGAGGGTGGGGGTGGGCGTATTAGTAGAGGAAACAAGGTGGGGGGATTAGTAGAGGAAACATATTATATGAGGGTGAGGGCGAGGGTGAGGGTGGGGGTAGGGGGATTAATACGGGAAACATATAATATGTTTCCTCTATTAATCCCCCCACCCCCACCCTCATACATGAGGGTGTGGGTGGGTCAATTAATAGAGGAAACATTTTATGAGGGTGGGGGTGAGGGGATTAATAGTGGAAACATATTAAATGTTTCTTCTATTAATCCCCCCACTCCCACCCTCATATATGAGGGTGGGATTAATAGAGGACACATATTATATTATTGGGTGGTGGGATTAATAGAAGAAACATATTATATTATTGGGTGGTGGGATTAATAGAGGAAACATATTATGTTATTGGGTGGTGGGATTAATAGAGGAAACTTATAATATGTTTCCTCTATTAATCCCTCCACCCAATAATATAATATGTTTCCTCTATTAATCCCACCCTCATATATGAGGGTGGGAGTGGGGGGATTAATAGAGGAAAAATTTGATATGTTTCCACTATTAATCCCCTCACCCCCACCCTCATATATGGGGGCAGGGGGATTAATAGAGGATGTTGGGTATGTGTTATATTCTGTGCATGTGTGTGTGTGTGGGTGCATCAGATACGGCAACTACATCTAACGATCCCTTCACCTAGAGCTCTTTTGTGTGCACCGAACTCTTTCCTAGGGGGGTCCCAAGGGGGGGCAGGTATTCCCCCCTGGTTACGCGCGGCGTTTGGGGCAGCACCCCAAAATTATTTTTTTGGGCGGTTTTTGCTATTTTTAGCAGATTTTGCTATTTTTAACGGATTTGCAAATTTATCCCGGATTAAGGGATTAGAGTTTTGGTATCTATGGAATACCTAAAAAAATTGTGTATATTGTATGGAGAATGGTGAAATTCAATATAATGAAAATAAGAAAGGTTTTCCCGGTTGAGGGTTTCCGGTATAAAATCTCTGTGTACTTTGTGTATGAGCCATTGATTAATTTATGTATTGATTAAGAATCTATATGCATTGCTTTACTTCGCAGGTTTAAAACTTACATCTGGTATCAGAGCTCGTTTTTGGCTTCAAAGGGACGCCTTTGTTGCTGAGGGTTTGGCTCAGTCTTGATAGATCAAGTTTATCTTGGGTCTGTGATAAACCTGGTTTTAGTGGGATCTTTTGCAGTGGAGATTCAAGTAAAGAAAGAGGAATGGCAAGCTCATCTAGAATCGAGATAGAGAAGTTCAATGGTAAAAACTTTGAGCTAGGGAAGTTGTTTCTTCGAAAGAAGTTGTATCATCTTAGGATGGAAGATGGAGATTTTGTGACAGAATATCTAAATGCCTTTAATACTCTGGTAAGTCAACTTGGATCTGTTAATATTATGATTGCAGAAGAAGATAAGTGTATTAATTTGTTATGTTCTTTGCCAGACTCTTGGGATAATATGGTTGTAGCAATAGGTAGTACCACTCAATCTACATTGAAGTATGAGGATGTAGTTGCATCCTTGTTATCTGAAGAGATGAGGCGAAAAAGCATGGATCGTCACAGGACAGATGCTTTATTTGTAAGAGGGCGTACCCAAGACAGGAACCCTGGTAATCCTTCGGGATGGAGATCTAAATCTAAGGTAGATCTAAGTCTCCAGGAAAATCTTTGAGTAAATGCTGGAAGTGTGGTAAAACAAGGCATTATAAGAAAGATTGCAAGTCTAAGAAGGTTGAAAAACCAAAGGGATCTGATAGTACCTCTTCCACGGAGGTGAAAACCTCCATTGAAAAAGGAGGTGATGTTTACCTAGCATCTACAAGTACACATGTAGACCATGGTGTATGGTTGATCAACTCAGGTGCATCATACCATATGACTCCTCACAGGGAGTGGTTCTCTGAATATGAAAAATATGATGGTGGTGATGTATTCCTAGGAGATGACCGGACAACAAAAATATTGGGACATGGAAGGGTTAAGTTGTTGCTAAACGATGGAAGGATTAGAACTCTTCCTGGGGTTCTACACATTCCAAAACTAGCCAGGAGCCTAATATCTGTAAGCAAGTTGAGTGATGCAGGAGTGAAAA
>ML811261.1:0-28494 GCA_009831015.1 Picea engelmannii | reverse complement strand
TGGTTGTGATGCTTATGTACATGTTCCAAAGGAAAATAGGAGTAAGATGGATAATAAAGATGAAAAGTGTATCTTTATTGGTTATAAAGATGGTGTGAAAGGTTATAAGCTTTGGAACCCAGAAACCAAGAAAACTGTTTACACTCGAGATGTTGTTTTCAGAGAGGTAAAAGATGTGTCCAAATAGGAATTCCCACCAACGCAAGATGAACCTAAGAAAATAGAGCTTGAGTTGGATGATGCAAAATCTGAATCATTTGAAGAAGAGGAAGCAGAGGAAGTATAAGAAGAAGAAGAAGAACCGCATACCCCAGTATTGAGGAGATCAGTGAGAGATAGAAGGCAACCAGAAAGGTATAGTCCACCTGATTTTCGTTCCAATTTTGCTTTATCTATTACTGATGATGATCCCAGAACTGTCAAGGAAGCAGTGANGGGATATAGTTGATCTTCCAGCTGGAAGAAAATCGGTTGGTAGCAAATGGTTGTTCAAGAAGAAGTTTAATGCACAAGGTAAAGTGGAGAAATAAAAAGCTTGGTTAGTAGCAAAAGGTTATTCCCAGGTAGAGGGAATTGACTTTGGTGAGATTTTTTCTCCTGTTGCTAAGTTAACTTCTATTAGATTTATGTTATCTATTGTTGTTGCTTTTGATCTTGAAGTGGAAAAAATGGATGTGAAGATAGCATTTCTACATGGGGATCTGGAAGAAGAAATATACATGAAGCATCCAGAAGGATTTGTAGTGAAGGGAAAGAAAGAACTAGTCTATAAGCTAAAGAAGTCACTATACGATCTGAAGCAATCAACTAGTATGTGGTACCAAAAGTTTGACACATACATCCTTGGATTGGGATTTGTAAGAAGCAGGAAAAGAAGGTGTTGCTGGGAAAGGTTGACACTTTGAAGAATGTTGCAGATTCATTGACAAAGTATGTGAGCACAGAAAATTTCTCCTGGTGTAGAGTAACAATGGGAATTGTTGCCCTGGATTGTTGACTATATAATACCCTGGACCCCTAGATGCAAAGAAAACAACAAGTGGGAGAATGTTGGGTATGTGTTATATTCTTTGCATCTGTGTGTGTGTGTGGGTGCATCAGATACGACAACTGCGTCTGACGATCCCTTCACCTAGAGCTCTGCCATGTGCGCATGGAACTTTCCTAGGGGGGTCCCAGGGGGGGGTAGGTATGCCCCCCCCTGGTTACGTGCAGTGTTTGGGGCAGTGCCCCGAAATTATTTTTTTGGGCGGTTTTTGCTATTTTTAGCAAATTTGTAAATTAATCCCGGATTAAGGGATTAGGGTTTTGGTATCTACTAAATACCTAAAAACATTGTATATATTGTATGGCGAATGGTGAAATTTGATATAATGAAAATAAGAAAGGTTTTCCCGGTTGAGGGTTTCCGGTATAAAATCTCTGTATACTCTGTGTATGAGTCATTGATTAATTTATGTATTTCTTAAGAATATATATGCATTGCTTTACTTCGCAGGTTTAAAACTTACAGAGGAAACATATAATATGTGTCCTCTATTAATACCCCCAACCCCACCCTCATACCATCACCCTCATATATGAGGGTGAGGGTGGGGGTGTGGGGATTAATAGAGGAAACATATAATATTATATGAGGGTGAGGGTTGGGGTGGGAGGATTAATAGAGAAAACATATAATATTATATGAGGGTGAGGTTGGGGGTGGGGAGATTAATAGATGACACATATTATATGTTTCCTTTATTAATCCCCCCACCCCAATATGAAGGTGTGGGTGGGGGAATTGGTATAGGAAACACATAATATGTTTCCTCTATTAATCCCCCCACTCCTATATGAGGTTGGGGATGGGGGGGATCAATAGAGGAAACATATAAGATGTTTCCTCTATTAATCCCCCCACCCCCATATATGGTGTGTGTGGGGTGATTAATAGAGGAAACATATAATTTGTTTCCTCCATTAATCCCCCCACCCATATATGAGGGTGGGAGGATTAATAGAGGAAACATATAATTTGTTTCCTCTAATCCTCCCACCCCCACCCTCACCCTCATATATGGTGGGGGTGGGGGGATTAATAGAAGAAACATATTATTTGTTTCCTATTTCCTCTATTAATTCCCCCCACCCCCACCATATATGATAGTGGGGGTGGGGAGATTAATAGAGGAAACAAATTATATGTTTCCTCTATTAATCCCCCCCATCCCCACCCTCATATATGAGGGTGGGTGTGGGGGGATTAACAGAGGAAACAAATTATTTGTTTCCTCTATTAATCCCTCCACCCCCATCATATACCTCCATATATGAGGGTTGGGTGGGAGGATTAATAGGGGAAACAAATAATTTGTTTCCTCTATTAATCTACCCACCCCCACCATATATGAGTTTGAGGGTGGGGGTGTGGGGATTAATAGAGGAAACAAATTATGTGTTTCCTTTATTAATCCCCCGACCCCCAACCTTGGGGGTGGGGGTATTAATATAGGAAAAAAATTATGTGTTTCCTCTATTAATCCCCCCACCCCCACCCTTGGGCGTGGGTGGATTAAAAGAAGAAACAAATTATATGTTTCCTCTATTAAATATGAGGGTGAGGGTGGGGGTGGAGAGATTAATAGAGGGAAAAATTATATGTTTCCTATATTAATCCCCCCACCCACACCCTTGGGGGTGGGGGGATTAATAGAGGAAACAAATTATGTGTTCCCTATATTAATCGCCCCATCCCCACCCTTTGGGGTGGGTGGATTAATAGATGAAACTAATTATATGTTTCCTCTATTAATATCGCCACCCCCACCCTCAAGGAAACATATTATATATTTCCTCTATTAATTCCCCCACCTCCACCCTCATATATGGGGTTGGGGGGATTAATAGAGGAAACATATTAGAAGTTGGGGGTGGGGGTGGGGATGGGGGGATTAATAGAGGAAACATGTTATATGTTTCCTCTATTAATCCAATATGTTTCATGTATTAATCCCCTCAACCCTATATGAGGTTGGGGGTGGGGGGATTAATAGAGGACACATATAATTTGTTTCCTCTATTAATCCCCCCACCCCCATATATGAGGGTGGGGGTGGGGGGATTAATAGAGGGAAAAAATGTTTGCTCTATTAATCCCCCACCCTCACCCTCATATATGAGGGTGGGTGTGGGGCGATTAATAGAGTGGGGGTGGGGGGATTAATAGAGGAAACATATTAAATGTTTTCTCTATTAATACCCCCACCCCCACTCTATTAATGCCCCCACCGACACCCTCATATATGAGAGTGGGGGTGGGGGTATTATGTTTCCTCTATTAATTCCCCATTTATATGTTTCCTCTATTAATATCCCCACCCCCACCCTATGTTTCCTCTATTAATATCCCCACCCCCACCCTCACCCTATGTTTCCTCTATTAATATCCCCACCCCCACCCTATGTTTCCTCTATTAATTCCCCATTTATATGTTTTCTCTATTAATATGCCCACCCCCACCCTCATATATGAAGGTGGGGTGGTGGGGTTAATAGAGGGGTGGGGGAATTAATATAGGAAAGATATACCCTCTTATATGAGGGTGGGGATGGGGATATTAATAGAGGGGTGGGGGGATTAATAGAGGAAAGATATTATATGTTTCCTCTATTAATCCCGCCACCCCCACCCTCATATAATATTTTTCATGTATTAATCCCCCCACCCCCACCCTAATATATGAGGGTGAGGGTGGGGGTATTAATAGAGGGGTGGAGGGATTAATAGAGGAAACATATTATGTTTCCTCTTTTAATCCCACATTCATATGTTTCATCTATTAATCCCCCCAGTCCCACCCTCGTATATGATGGTGGGGGTGGGGGGATTAATATATTAATCCCTCTACCCCCACCCTCATATATGTTTTCTCTATTAATCCCCCCACCCCCACTCTCATATATGAGGGTAGGGTTGGGGGTATTAGTAGAGGAAACATATAATAATAACATTTACTCTAATATTTCCACACCCCCCACCCTCATTATTAAATTTACTCTAATATTTCCCCACCTTCATAAATAACATTTATTCTAATATTGCCCCACCCCCCACCCTCATTATTACATTTACTCTAATATTGCCTCACCCCCCACCCTCATAATGAGGGTGGGGGGTGGGGAAATACTCTAATATTTCCCCACCCCATGGCGCAATATTAGATTAAATGTAATAACATTTAATCTAATATTTCCCCACCCCTAACCCTCACTCCCAACCCTCGTATATGAGGGTGGGGGGTGGGGTAATATTAGAGTAAATGTTATTACATTTTCTCTAATATTTCCCCACCTGCCACCCGCATCCCACCCTCATATATGAGGGTGGGGGGTGGGGAAATATTAGAGTAAATGAAATCCCTTATCTATGAGGGTGGGGGGTGGGGAAATATTAGATTAAATGTTATTACATTTACTTTAATATTTCCCCAACCCCCACCCTCATATATGAATAACATTTACTTTAATATTTCCCCACCCCCCTATATGAGGGTGGGGGGGGTGGGGAAATATTAGAGTAAATGTAATATCATTTACTCTAATATTTACCCACCCCCCACCCTCATATTACATTTAGTATAATATTTCCCTACCCCCCACCCTCATATATAAGAGTAATAACATTTTCTCTAATATTTCGTCACCCCCCACCCTCATATAGGGGTGGGGAAATATTAGAGTAAATTTTATTACATTTACTCTAATATTTCCCCACCCCTATATGAGGGTGCGGGGTGGGGAAATATTAGAGAAAATATTATTAATCTCATATATGAGGGTGGATGTGGGGAAATATTAGAGTAACTATAATATCTCTCCTTTATTAATTCCCCCACCCCCACCCTCATATACGAGGGTGGGGGATGGGGGGATAATAGAGGAAACATATAATATGTTTCCTCTATTAATCCCCCAACCCCTATCCTCACATATGAGGGTGGAGTTGGGGGTATTAATTGAGGAAACATATTATGGTGGGGGTGGGGGGATTAATATAGGAAACATGACTCGATTTTTGTGGTAGTTGACATGCTGATGAAGAGTGCACATTTTATTCCTAGGTGTATGACTTGTCAGGCTCCAGACATAGCTAGAATTGTGTCAGGGAAATTGTGAGACTGTCTAGTGTGCCAAAAAGAATCATATCTGATAGAGTATCGATGTTTACAGGATGATTTTTGGACTAGTTTCCAAGAGGCCTTGAGAAACCAACTTAAATCTAGTACAACATATTTGATAGATCCTGGTGCTACAAAGAGATTTAATTCTAGTACCTTCCTAAAGGGATTTAGGTAAAGGAATTTGAGAGGAAGAGTTTAGATATGTAGAAATGGATTCGAGTGCCAAACAGATGGTTGGAGGAAGGGCTATGAACTATCACTTTAACTTGGGTAAAATTGTAACGAAGTCTGAACTATACGTCATGATATTAGGATCTTATGACATCGTGGAATGGTTGGAATCACATGAAGCGATACTCAATTGTATGACGAAATAGTTGAGTTTGACCAATGATGAGGGACAGAGACGAGTGATTGTAGGAACAGACCAAGAAGTTTCCCTAAGGTTCATCTCTTCCCTACAGCTACGGAAGAGTATGCACAAAGGATGCAAGCTATATGCAATCTTAGCGTTGAATGACAAGGGCATGGTGAAAATACTATAAAACCTTCCAGTAGTATGAGATTTTGTGGACATGCTCCCAGAAGAGTTACCAAGTTTGTTTCCTGAAAGAGACCTGGAATTTACCATCGACTTAAAACCTCGAATTGAACCGATAGCAAGAACGCCTTATTGGATGCTGACCCCTGAGTTACAAGAGTTGAAAATGAAACTGAAAGAGTTGTTGTACCTAGGACTTATACGTCCAAGTGTGTCACCTTGGAGTGTGCATGAATTTTCATAAGAAGGAAGGATGGGTCGTGGAGACTTTGAATTGACTATCGTCAATTGAACAAGGCAACGATCAAGAACTAGTATTCGTTTCCTAGAATAGATGATTTGTTTGATCAAATAAAGGGTGTGATGGTGTTTTCAAGATAAAATTGAGATCAGATTATCACCAGTTATTAATTAAAGAGGAGGATATTCCTAATACCGCATTCAAGACAAGGTTCGAACTTTACGAATCTATCGTTTTACTTTTCGAACTGACAATCGCCCTGGGGAAAATTATGAGTTGGATGAATGGGGTTCCGCAAATACTTGCACATGTTCATTCAAGAATTCATTGAAGACATATTGATATATTCTTAGATGATGGAAGAACATGACAAACTTTTACGCCTAACATTACAGTGTTTATGGGAACAAATTACGGGAAATTGTCGAAATGCTCTTTTTATCAATCGAGGATTCATTATTTGGGGTATGTTATCTCCAACGAAGGCATCGTTGTGGATCCAGTGAAGGTACAGGATATTATGGAATGGCCTACACCGACGAACATACCATAAGTATGTAGCTTCATGGGTTTAGCTGGATATTATCATCGGTTCGTCGAAGGTTTTTCAAGATAGAAAATCAGACCACGGAATTACTGAAGAAAAACAAGAAGTTTGTATGGATCGAGGAATGCGTGGAAGCATTTTGAAGGCTCAAGGAGTTGTTGACGACAATGTCAATACTAAAATTCCACGACATGGACGAGGACTTCATGGTATGCACATACACATCCAAGGAAGGCTTAGGCAAGTCTTGATGCAAGACGATCAAGTGATCACTTACATCTCAAGGAAGTTAAGAAAACATGAGGAGAACTAAGCGATGCACGATTTGGATTTTTTGTCCATTGTGTATTCCCTGAGAGTGTGGAGACACTACCTTATTGGAAAAAAAATTGAACTGAAAACAGACTACGGTGGTTTTCAGCAAATGTTTATGCAAGGTGACTTGAACGCGCAACAAAGGTGTTGGTCAGAACTTCTTAGAAAGTATGATTTGAGATTACCTACATAAAATGGAAAGTGAATAGAGTGGCAGATGCATTGAGTCGTAGACCACGCATATTTTTTATGATACCCCTTCAGACGAATCTTAGAGAAAATATTCCAACTTTACAGTGGGACGATGACTGGTATAAAGAGGTTAAGGAAAATATCAACGAAGACACCATGTTGGTACCAAGATTTGAGGGATTTGCATTGGAAAAGAACAGTTTAAAGAGATATAATAATCGTATTTACATACCGCCTAGAGACGAGTTGGAAGTTTTATCTTAAATGAAGATCTTAGAGCAATGTACATGGCTCATCCAGAAGTCACAAAGATGAGGGAAGAGATTAAGACCTTATTCTTGTGGAAGGGCATGAAGGCGGACATAGTTAACTACGTGGAAAAATGTCTAGAAGGTCAGTAAGTGAAGGTTGAACCTAGACATCCGACATGATTACTACAACCACACGCTATTATGGAATCTAAATGGGAGGTAATTTCTATGGATTTTATTGTGGGACTTTCGTTGACGGCAAGGAGGAACGACTCGATTTTCGTGGTAGTTGACACTTTGACGAAGAGTGCACATTTTATTCCTGGGCGTATGACGTGTCAGGGTCCATACATAGATAGAATTGTGTCAACGTGATTGTGAGACTATCTGGCATGCCAAAAAGAATCATATCTGATAGAGGATCAATGTTTACAGGATGATTTTTCGACTAGTTTCCAAGAGGCCTTGGGAAACCAACTTAACTCTAGTATAACGTGTCACCCTGAGACCGACAAGCAGACGGAAATAACAAACCAAATTTTGGGAAGATATGTGGTTTATGTATGTAATGGACCAATGGAAACATTGGGGAGAGTTCTTTCCACTGATAGAGTTGGAATACAAAATCAACTATCAAGGTACCATTAATATGGCACCATTAAGTTTCTCTACGGGCGATCGTGTCGGATTCCATTGAGTTGGGATCGAATCGAGGATAGGGTCTTGGTAGGACCAGAAGTGATCCAAGTAATGGAAGAATAAATACAAATGATAAGAAAAATGGATGGAAGAAGAGAAATATCAACATAAGAGTTATATCGATGTGCATTGTGTTGACTGTAATTATGAAGTTGGCCTATCAACTAGTCGTGCCTCATTCCTTGAGGCGCTGCATGATTTTTATCTTGTATCTGTTTGAGAGATTATGTTACTGATCCTACACATGTGATTGACATGAGTTCCTTGCAGGTTTCATACAAGGGTGCTCTCACGGTAGATCCATTCTGAATTTTGGACCCTCGCATTCGATAGCTACAGCTTCAAACAGTCAATCGGGTCAAGGTATAGTGGGACAATTCTAGTCCACACTCGGCTACTTGAGAGGATGTATATGATATGCACCAACCATTTCTGTATTTGTTGATAGATTAGACATACAGATCTTGTTAGATGCTTTATCACTACATATATACAGTGAAACTTTGGGACAAAGTTTAAAACAAGAGGGGATGTATGTAACATCCCACTCTTGCGAGCACATGTTATTGACTTATTCTTGAAGAAACTTGCATACAAGTGATTCGATTTTAATATATGTTGTCTACTTTGCTTATGAATTCTTATGATGATGTTGATGGATTATGATATTATGTTATTCGATATTTATGTATTGACATATGCTATTGACAAGTTTCCCCTGAGTGTGCAGGACACTTGATAGATTGAGGATGTCAATGGCATCAATGGACCTCCTTGGACTCTGGATTGAGTCAGGGAGTGGACTATATTGGTTGGGCATTTTTATTTATGCATATGTGACATATGATCAGGTATATTATGATGTTGTTTATGGATCTTTGACATTGTTTTGTTGATGGATGCAGGATGATGATTTTCTACTAAGAAGACTCGCATAAGGAGTAAATGGGCCATAGACAACAACCATATATTGAGGGAGAGGTGTGGAAACATCCCTGCCATAGCTTACTAGCACTTTCATCGTGGCTTGAATTGTAGGTTAACGATTACCTAGTTTGAGATATCCACGATGTTGTGAGGGAAGACTGAGACAATCACTCACGAAGATTCTAAGGGGTGCGCAATAAGGCAAGGTCCTTATTCCTTAGAGGCCCTTAGTCTCTCACAAGGTCGCCTGATGGAGTATTGACTCCAAGGGTTGGAAAAATACCAAAACTAGTCAAAGGTGAGTGGCACCCTTGGAGCACGTAGTGAACCTTGAAGGGAACGTCGCATAAATAAAACTTGAATAAAGGTGAGTGGCACACTTGGAGCACAGAGTGTGTCTTGAAGGGCACGTCGTGATTTTTAATAAAGGTGAGTCAATGAACCTAGGTGCCTAGAAAACAATTTTTGTTTTGACATTGTCAGACTTAAAATAATTATTAAATGGGTAATTTTTATTAATTATAAAATCTCCTTAAAAATTCTAAGCCTAGTTTAAAAATTTAAGCCTAAGCCTAAAGTGGGTAAGAAGACTAAAACTAAATTATAAAGTTAATCAATGGTGGGGGATGAAGAAAACCGAGTTAGGAATTGAAAGAGTAAAAATTTATATCTAAAGATTTAATTATATAATTGTGTGCAGATGAATGCCAAATTGGAAACTAAAATAAGAAAGGAAATAAATGTAAAAAGAATGTGGAAGCATTGAAAGGTATCTAGTCTAGTCTAACTAAAGAAATTTCCTAAATTAAACACAACTAAGTTTTAGAAAGGCGTCAGTAATTAAAAATGAAATGGAGGGAATAAAGGGACAGCTAGGAGTGATATTAGGAGCTCTTTTAGGTTGGGTGAGGGAAATTGACATTTAATTAAATTAAATGGTGAATTTATTGGTGCAACTAAGAGAACGGGTGACAAGTGTGCGGGGGGAAGTAATTCCTAATTAAAAAAAAAATTAAATGAATTAAATGTGGAAATGGAAAGTGGTCACTAGGAGAACTTCTATAAAAGAAATGGTTGAGAGGAGGAATGGATCATGAGGGGTATGAGTAAGGTTATGATGTTGAAATTCTGATTGGTTGTACTTGTGAGATTTGGGATACCCAGCTCGAGAAAGAGAGTGGTAGCTCTACCTTGCAAGGTGAGCTGGGAGCTAGAGTATTCTGGTTGCGGTTGTGTGTGGCCCCTTTGCGGCTCGGGGGGCTGAGGGGGAAGAAGAGTGTTATCAATGAAATACCGTCTGCAACATTGCATGCAAATAGTTACAAAAATACAGCAATGCCAACAACAATTAGTTCACCTGCAACACTGAAATGCATTCAAAAGGCAAAAACCTATACAATTGGGTCAAAAAATGACATGCACAAATTCACCAAAGGAAGCGCGCGCATAGTGCATGGGCCAACAAATCCCTCAGAGCACACAATGTGTCAAATGCACGACTGTGTATGAAAAAAGTCGTGCACTTCTATGAACAATGCATTTATGGATCTTGTCAGCCCCTCAACCACTTATGGACCAACTCCCAACACGATTTGACCTTTATATATTATGGAAATCTAAATAGGTTGTTGGTCAAGGACTATAGGGTGCCCTAAAAGGCCCCTTGTTCACACCAAGAACCAATTACATTTTTCCTTCAAGAAATGTTATAAATAAGATCCATGGGTGCACTAAGAAACCAAGATCTTCATAGTATTGTTATGTTGCTAGAATTATCCCTTGAGAATCCTCTTTTCTCTTAGGAGCCTTCAAGAATCATTGCAATAGGCCATTTCACTCACCTCTTGAGGGAATAGGCATTGTCGTTCTTCACCATTTTCCATTTTCTTCCATTGTATGAAGATCTCTCCATTAGATAAATCAAGAGCTCTCCCAAGGAGGAAGAGGGGACTCATAAGTCCTCATTTTTCTCTATGGTGTTTTGCCTACTAATCTATTGATACATTGGTAGCATTATGTTGGTCATTGGTTGATTTTTATGGTTCTAAGTTTCTCATGCTTTCTAACTTTTATTTCTTAGTTGTTTTAGTTTATTTATTTGTTTATACATGTGTTTGGCTTGTTTAACCCACTCACAAAATTTTGTCTTGTCTAGCTCATCTACACATGCAAGTGTTGTTGTTTTTCTCACCCAAGTGACAAAACCAACACAACAGATTGGTGACCATACTGGGGTTAGGTATAAAATTCCACCCTATTTGAGCTTAGAGAGCACTTATTTTTAATCAATTTGTCTTGCAGGTACCAAAACCGGCCAAGCCCAACCTTCCAAAGGCAAAGTTCAGAGCTAGAGGAGTATTTCGCTCAAAAATTTCTCCCCCGACGCATGACAGGAAGTGCGCAGATTTTTCTTCCCACATACATGCACTCTGTGCACTGTACGCGCCAAAAAATTCTTTGCATTGTGAATTTTTTGCATTGTGCACCCACTGCTCATCTGTCAGAGTTGTAACCCGCACATATCTCAAGTTTTTCAAAATTGTAAGGGTTTTTATGATGATTTGAGGGCCCCTATCCTTCAATTTTTTGCTTTCATGCACTTTGTAAGGCACTTGCACTCCACTTAGAGTCCTTTCCCATATGAAAGGTTAGCTAAACATAGGCACTGAGGGGGGTAAAAAGAATCAAATATTATCCTCTTTGTCTTTGGTTTCCACATGGATGGCTTGTTTGGCTTGTAAAATTTTAAATTGAGATCGTTGTTATCATACATAAATCACTTACATTGGGACTAGAAGTTAACTTTGACCCTTGAGTATGCTCTTCTATTGCACACTAGTGTGATCTTGAGAATCAGAAATGTGGTTAAAGGGACATTTCATCTCCCTTAACAAAATCTTTAGGAGAGGAAAAAGCCCCCCTAGGGTTCCTCTTAGTTTTTTGAAATCATCTTAAAGTTGTAAGGGCCCATACATGCCCACGCGTTGCAAACTTAGGATAGTTTCTTGAAATTTATTTCTTAGTTTACATCACAATCTAGGGAAGTTTAAAGATCAAAGTAATGGGGCCATACATGCCCAGGTGCTTGCAATCTAGGATAGTTTTCAAGCTTTCTTAGTGCAAACAACATTTAGGGAGTTTAAAGGATTTGTAAGGATCCATATGTCCACATGCTAGTTCTTTAGGGATTTTAAAATTTCGCAAGGTTGTACCAATGACACTTAGCAAGATAGGTAAAAATGATTTGTAAGGACCACAGGAAGTCCACATGTTGAAATCCCATGCCTAACTTATTAAAAATTTGGCACACTTTTTTCACTTGCTCACACACAAAGTCACTCCTCATTCACACAATTTCTATTTCGAATAGTGGAGGTTGAAGTAGGTTTTCTCCAAAAGAATTATGAAACATCTCACTACTTGTTTGGAAATTATCCACACCCATTAATTCAAACGAGATTGGTTCACACCCCCAATATCTCATCCCACCACATCTAAAAGTTTTCTAAAAACTCACTAAGTTTTCCTCCACAGGAGGTGCCAAAAGAAAGTTTTTAGTCTAGGTAGGATCTTGGGGGAAGGCATCCAAATAACCCCCCGTTATCTAGTTCTTAGATTTTCAAACATTAGAAGTTGACAAATAGGGAACTTTTAAATCCTCCAATTCAATTGTTCCTACACCATAAGGTAGGGATATACTTGTGAAGGGTTGAAGGCCAAGGTTCGGTTGTTCTACGCATCCCCCCTTGAGTCACCCAACTCTTGGAAGGGATCCATCCCGTGACCCATTTATGAGGCCGAAAATATAAATGTTGCACTTTGACCAAGGTACCTAGTGACCAAAATATAGGACATCTACCCAGGTGGTGATTGTGGCTTGCAATTGCACCTTGATCATATTTTTTGTGGATATTGGGAATTATCGCCAGTTGTTTCGGTATATGCACACTCTACCCCTCATTATAATTGATTATTTCAACCTTCACTAGTTTCTCTTCTGGTGGCTTCAGACCCCACTGTTGATTTCTCTTCGAAATCCTAGTGTTATTGTTTCTTGTTCCCCCACGCGGAAAAAAATCCACCTATCCACATGTTTTCTTATTTACAGTTGATTTATGTATGATGCTCATTTGATTACATGAAATTGTGAGTTGTAATATCTTGTGAAGTACCAAATTATACAAAGATCTTGTACATTTATTTCTCTTATCACCTTTTTCACACATTCACTTTGATATTCGAAAACCATAGGGGATCCACATAATCCTTGTCGTTCCAGATGCTTGCAAAATATTCCTCCTATTTTAGGAGTCCCTAGTCTTTGCTTGGGTCCAATTCCCAAGTCCATCCATATAGTAGTTCTCCTTCACAAGGAGGCAGGGGGGCAAACTTCTTCTCAAGGGAGAAGTACCACCCCACCCAATCCCTCTCAAGGGACAGGTCCACCACCTGCTCCAACGATGGTTGGAACTAATCCTCCACCAAATATCCCTATTCCATACTTGTCATCCCTAACATTCCCAATTTAACCAAACTCACGAATGATCTCATTTTGCATGATCCCACTTGTCCCAATATGCCCACCAAACTACCTTCGGATATTCCAAAGTTTGAAGTAAAACCAGGGGATGATCCCTCCATCCATGTTATGACCTTACACTTATGGTGCTCTTCAAACAACATCATGGATGATTCTATCCACTTAATTTTGTTTCAACACACTCTCACTAGTTCCTCAGCCAAATGGTATGTGGACGAAAAATCAGGGTCCCATGCAACCTTTGAATCATTGGCCAAGGCCTTTTTGTCATTTTTCCAACTACCATTTTGTCATGATACTGGCTTAAAAATCCTCTAAAATTTCAAACAACCTATTTCTATCCATATAGCTGATCACATCCATGAATGGTGTCAGCGTCGTAGTTTGTGTAAAGCAGAAACCACCAAAGAACAACGTATTGATTGTTTTCTCAAATCACTTGTCTTTGTTATTTTCAAGGATGTAGCACCCACCTTCCCTCAGAAAAAGGAGAAGGCCATCAACAAGGCTCAAGAGTTTGACCTCATCTATGCTCAATCAGGTTACTTATACACAGTGTTTCCTAATGCACCTAGACCCACACCATTTGGCCAGGACAAACCTGGGATGTCCCACTCTGTAGATGGGTTGATTGGTTCCATGAAGCACCAACAAAATTACAAACCGACACCTATTTATGGTGCACCCCAATATCCAAAACCATATGGAGGGCCATCTTATTACCCTCCGCCTACTTACCAACAACCATATCTTGTTTCTCCCCCCCCACCAATGAGTGGAACCTCACCAGTACCAATGATGCGTTCGGCCTCTCAACCAAGTTTGGGTCCACCTTTTGCCTCAGCATATAACCTGGGCACTAGTGAAAGCGCTTCACCTTCCTATGCGCCCTATGGATTGTTTCCACAAAACAATCCATATTTTTTGTTTCATAGTCCTCCACAGCTAGTTTCTCCTCCACAAGGACACCCACATGTCATTGTTAATTTTGTCCATCCCTCTCTCATCCAACAGCTTCAGAATTTTGAACATTTGAATATGGAAAATCTGGCCCATCAGTCGAATAATGCCAAGAATAAAGGTAAAAAATGAAACAATAATAACCCGGGACCAGGAGGAAATAACCCCCAACAAAACCATCTCATTGGGGGAAACCAGAATCAAGGAAACCAAAACCCCCAAGGGGAAAATAATAAAAAAATGACAAGTGAATAACAACAACAATCTTCAAAATAACTTCCCTTTTGATCTTTGTGGTGAGTATGGAAATTATACACACCATTTCCCCCAAATTTTTGACTTCAAACGGATGAAAGACTCCATGAACACGCAATGCCCTCTAGCGTCGCATGACCCTCAGTAGGCCCCACAACAGTAATTTCAACAGCCACCTCCGGTTGTTTTTTAAAACCCCATTCCACACCAAGGTGTGATGAATACCCAACAAGAGGTACACATTGTTCCACCCAATATGGAGCAGTATCAAAACCCAGGTCCCAATCAACCTAGAAATCCGACCAATCACAACGTCCTCCTTACCAGTGAAGAAGAAATTATTTTGCAAACACACGGTCGCCAGTATGGTGTTCCCCCTGAATATACTCCAACCACTTTGGAAATGGATCCATCTATAGTCAGAAAACCCTTGATGATTCCACGCCCTAACATTAAACCCAACATTCGCATACCTCACATTCCATTACGATGGAGTGTCAATAACCCTCATGCTAGGGTAGCCCATAACTACAGTCTGGTCGACGACTTAGCTCGGTATCTTGCAGCCATGTTTGTATTGGAGTTCCTCCAAACCTATCCAACTCAATGAAAATCCCTTCTTTACACCTTGGGGGAAGTCAACCCCATTGATACTAGATTCATCACCTTCGATATAGATAGCAGAGAACCACACCTCCCCTCCCTGGTAGCTTTTCGGATACTAGTTAAAATCTGAAACATAACAGTACATCGATGAAGGTGAATCCACATGCATCATGTCCAATGTAGTTTGGCAAAAACTCGGCTCCCCTGAGCTAGTACCATCTTCCATCACCCTGCGAGCTTATGATGGTCGACCCTCATCCCCTAAAGGGATCTTCCAAAATGTCCCCATCGAACTCGGAGGAAAAACCATCCTCATCAACATTGAAGTTATCGACGCCCCACTTGATTACAATATCTTGTTCGGACGTAGCTACATGTATGTTATGAAGGATATAGCCTCTTCTGTGTTTCGAATGATGATGTTCACCCACAACAGGAAAATCGTCACCATCAACCAAATCACACATTACGAGCCTAACCATTCCACCAACATTGATAACATTCTTACCCTTGTCTGCACTATCTTGGATGCTTATTCAATCATCGACATGGGTCTCGGCATTTTCAAGGACCCATATTTGTTGGGGTCATATCATGGATCACCACCCCTCCTACACCCTTCAGCACAACTGTGTGTAGTATATTCTAATGGAACAAATATCAGAGACACCTTTCCTCCCACTAAGGCCTCTCCTCACATCGAGGTTCTACCAGTTGAATAACTATTACCTCAGGAATTCCTTGAGAACCCCACTACACCACTTATCCCCGATTTCCCCCCCCTCCAAGGTCAAATCCTGTTTTGGGAGACAGTCTCTCAAGCTATTACCCAAATTCCCTTCTTCTACCCCCCACCTGGAGTCCAATAATTCCAGGTAGTTGCAACCCTTACCCTTCCTAACATGGTGATTTCCATCCCTATATGGTATCTAAAACCACATGTGATGGTTCCTCAACCATCTCTCCCTCCTCAGACAGAGGGAATACCGATGCAGATTCTAGTACAGGCTCCTTCCATGCCACCATCCCCCCCAATGTCGTTGTTGGGGGCAGATGAAATAAGAAGGAGCCCACAACTCCACTTCCTCCTTGATTTCAACCTCCTTGCGCACTATGCAAAAGAGAGGGACACCCCACTAATAGATTTCCTACTCTTCCTAAGTTACGCAATCTAATCCAACTCTTTAGAGAAACCACATTGATCGCCACTCCACCAAGTACGTACACTGCTACTCCAGAGTCCTCCACTGCAAGCAATAAAGGGTTGCAAACCAAATTTGTTTATGCCATATACTCAAAATATGGCCATTACACTCATCATTGCCCAGCTCTACTTTAATTTTGCCAAACCTTAGTCGCAGTACACTAAACGTCTCAGTCAGAGCCTTCTCAACCACTTTCTATTGAGGCTCACAACACTGATATTCGATACATTTCATCATCAGTACCCACACGATTGAGGCCCTCTCCACAGTATCGGGACATTCACTTTATGTCTAGTGGTCCCTCGCACCCTATACATGATATCACGTCTACGTCCTCACCACTAGAGGACAACCACACATTCACAATTCCCCCTGTCACCTCCCAGGATCCCCTGTATTCTCGCATTTTTCATTTCGATGAAGATATCCTGGAAGAACTCACTACGCCCGATTTCCCATGGACTGTGCTCCATCATTGAGAACTTTTTCTTTCATAGGAGGCCTTTCGACCTCCTACCCAAATTTCCATATGCACAATCGAAACCAAGGATTGTATTCCTTTGGGGCATATAGACTCGTTCAATAACCCAATCCCTGCCCTAGATTATTTTGAAGAAGGAAACATGGCCAACATTTCCCCCACCGTCAAAATCAACATTTCCACCAAACCGGGAATCGTAGAAAAAATCACCATCGACGTTGCATGCTCCCCTGAAGAACTCATTGCTTATAAATCCCTCTTTCACGAATACCAGGAATTTTTTTCCTGGTCATGTACGGATATTCCCGGACTTGACCCATCTTCGTTGAACATCACATAGACACTTGGCCAGATATCGCCCCAGTTCGTCAAAAGCAACAACCCCTTCACCCATCCAAAGTTGTGGCTATCAAAGCCGAAATTGACAAGATACATTTTGTCAGGTTCATTTACCCCATTGCGTATATCTCATGGGTCTCCAACCCCGTCCCTATCAACAAAAAAGAGGGCACTATTCACATTTGCACAGACTTTCGCGATCTAAACCATGCTTGTCCCAAAGAAAACTTTCCAACCCCCTTCATCGACCAAATTATAGATGACTGTGTCGACCATGATGCATTGTCCTTTATGGATGGGTTCTCCAACTACAATAAAATCCAAATACATCCAGCATATCAGTATAAAACCGCTTTTACTACCCCTTGGGGTACCTTTTCTTATCGTTTCATGCCTTTTGGACTCAATAACTCTGGTGTTACGTTTCAACAGGCCATGACAAAAATTTTCCATGATCTTGCTCACATCATCCTCTCTTATTTGGACAACCTCACTACTCAATACAAAAAATGAACTTGGCATTTAGATGATTTACGCATCATTTTCCAACGATGTAGCGAGTATAATATCCGCTTGAACCCCCTCAAGTGTGTATTTTGTGTCACTGTCGGACATCTCATTGGGTTCATTGTTTCCCAACATGGCATCACGATGGACCCCCTCAAGGTCCAATCTATCACGTAAATTCCACCACCGAGGAATTTACGCCAATTGCAGAGCTTGCAAGGCAAAGCCAACTTTTTACTTTGCTTTGTCTCAGGCTACGCCACTCGCGCGCATGGTTTCCTCCACCCACTGTGTCATGATATCCCATTTTGATGGTATGAACATGCTCAAATAGATTTTGATGATTTAAAATTTGCCTTATCCAGTGCCCCTTTCATTAGTCCTCTAGACTATGATCGCGATTACATCCTCTAATTGTCAGCCTCAGTCGTCTCAGTAGCAGGAGCCCTCGTCCAATTAGGGGATGATGGGAATGAATATGCCATTTACTACATCAGTAAAAATATTTTAGGACCACCCATGAAGTACAATCATGATGAGAAACTCGCCCTATCAGTTTTCCTTGCAGTCCAAAATCTGTGCCATTATATCCTGCTTCGAACTACCAAGGTCATAACAGATTCCAACCCCATACAATAATTTCTTAGTCGACGGTAAATTAATGGAAAATTTTCCTAATGGATCGTCATCCTCTAGGAATATGACCTAGAGTTCTCAACTCCCAAAATCAAGAATGCACTTGTCCTCGCTGAACTCATTATGGATCTTCCCTCATACGTTAAAGCATCCCCCATCAATACAGATTTCCCCGACGAACACCTCTTCTTCATCCCCTCTGATGACCCCTGGTATGACAACCTTATCATCTACCTTTGGACACAGAAGTTTGGGTCTCACCTCTCTTGAGACGATCGTCCATGCATTCACCATCAATCCCCTCGATATCTCCTCATTGGAGACGTTCTTTATCGACGTGGGTTCGACACCATCCATCATCGATGTTTTACCATTGACGAAGCTGACAGAGTCTTGAATGATTTCCATAGTGGTGCTTGTGGTGGTTACCTCTCGGGTATGTCCACCGTCCAAAAAATCATTCGAGCATGGTACTTTTTTTCCCACGTTGTTTCATGACTACATCCATGCTATCAAACGATGCGACAAATCCCAGCTCTATGCAAACAAAGCACGAGCACCACCAACTATTCTACATCCAGTCATCACCGTCGGCCCCCTCTGCAAATGGGGCATAGACTTCATGACTTGTCATCCTTCGTCCAGTAATGGACACAAGTACATTGTCGTGGCAGTCGATTACTTTACCAAATGGGCCTAATCCATGCCCACTTTGAACAATACTGCTGACACAACAACGCGTTTTTCTTCAACCATGTCATTACCCGATTCGGAGTCCCACTACAATTAGTGTCTGATCATGGTAAACACTTTGAGAACGAGATATTCATGGAACTCTCCTCAAATTTAGGCTTCTCCCATGATTTTTACTCCCCATACTACGCTCTTTCCAATAGACAGGTTGAGGATGTCAACAAAGTCTTCAAAACCATGCTACAACGTACCGTCAACAAACATAAAATCAATTGGCTTATCGCACGACAGTAAAAAATGCCACCATTTTTACACCATTCCACCTCGTCCATGGGATCAAAGCCACCCTCCCTATCGAGTGTGAAATCCCCACATTACGCACTATCATTGAGCTATTACCTGACACTTCTCCAATGGAGCAATGCTTTCTAACCTCAGAGTCACTACATAAATATCGTTGATATTCATTACAAAACAATGAGGCAGCTAAAAAACGGTCCAAAGCCACCTTCGAACACCATGTCAACCTTCGCTCATTCAGCGAAGGGGATCTCATCTTAGCCTACGATATCTCCCACGATACCCTTGGCCAGGGGAAATTCGAGTCACTATGGCATGGACCCTACATCATCAAACATTGCCTCACTAAGGGGGAATACATCTTGGCCTCTCCATAAGGCTACCCTCTCAAAGAAATCATCAATGGGTTGTACCTAAAGAAGTTTTAGGCCTAAGCGTAGCCATTCTACCTTAGGTTTTTCTTTTTACACATTTGTAGATTTTTTAGTATTCTTTTCTGCCACCATTCCACATGTCTGATCTATCATCTCTGTTATTGACAAATGCATCATCTATCAACCTACCACATCAGTTACACTAACAGTGCTAGCCATTGGACCCAGAATATCGCTTGGGCCGCTTGGGCCCTCTATAACCCCTCACATGTGATGATCCACTCCAGTGGCATATGTTTGGGTTCAACCACCAACAACCAATCTAAATACATTGTTTTCATTGGTCTCCTCACCGAGTCCAGTCACCACCACATTCGTCACCTTAGCGTTCTATTAGATTCCCATCTTGTCGTCCTACAGCTCAATAATGTATATCATGTTCGTGATCCTTGCCTCTTTCTCAAATACCTGCAAATTAGACTTTTGTCTCACAACTTTTATTCAATCACATTTAGACATATTCCAAGACAATTTAATCAAATAGCAGATAATATGGATAACCTAGTATTATATTGGCATTCATCACATCAAAACATCATCACATATACATAAACATCATACATCTGTAAAAGAATATAGAAAAGACATCATAAATCATAAAAAACATCAAAACATGGAGACATGAATAAACCCAAAAATATATGTCCATATATATATATATAGTGTCACCAGTGTTTACAAAAATACAAAGTACATCGCCCGTAGGCCAGTGAGTCCCCTCACCCCTATAGGTACAAAATGGGTACCCCTTACCCTATACAAAATGGGTATCAACTAACCTGTACAAAATGGGCTCTCAAGCCTATAAATACACAACCCTGACACTCATGGTGCCCCCAGAGCTCCCGCCCAGGTCCTTTGTTAGCTGGTGGCGCCCCACCAACTGGGGGTCATCCAAGTCCAGGGTGCAGTCGACCAATCATCGTTTCCCCCGCTACAGTCGTCCGACGAATCAGAGTCCTCCAATCCCCAGGTATGCCCACGCACTGCTCCAAGACCTCCTCATCCTAGATGTGGGTCCACATCAGCTCGGGTACACCCTTCAACACCCGCTCGGAGCGGCGGCGCAGGTCCTCTACCAATGCCCCGGCCTCTGCCTGCAGCGCATGTGTTGGTCCAACACCAACATCCTCTCATCTACGCCTCTACATTGCCCTCGGCTCTGCTGGTAGCGATCGTACTGATCTTTGATGGGCCAGCTCCCCGGCCATTTATGCCTCTCGGCCTTAAGGCCCCACATCTGCAAAACAACACCAAAGGTAGAGCTAGCATCCATATATACATATACAATTATATGTTATGCTATCAAAATCACGAATCATAAAAACAAAGACATAAATCAAACATCACAGTCCTCCCCTGGAGGCAGCATCATGTCGGGGTCATGTCGGTAATCCATACCAGCGTATGGGTACCGCAGTATCACTTGTGGCATCTATCGCCACACGCATGCCACTGTGGTCATGAAGTAATGTTCACCCTCTCCTCCCCCGTGTCGAGCCATCACATGGGCCCACCTCATCAGTCGCAGATCTCGTGGCCCCGCAGGCTCCAGCAGAATCCTAAGGTGCAACAGGGGCACCCTCTCTAGAAACCAGGCCATCAGAATAGAGCCAAATGCGAAGTCACCGGAGTTGGATGTTCAACACCGGTGAATCTTCCCTATCATCCTGGAGTGCAGCATAATCCCCTAGGAAAAATGGTCCCCATCAAGGACCTTCTCCACAATCCTCAGTTGACCTCCTGTGATCCATTGAGTCCCTAAGGATCCATAGATCCTCACGACCATAGCGACAATGCACTTCGTCAGGAGGTCCTCAATCGCCTCGATTCTGATGACCAACCCTTACATTGGGTGTGGCCCTATGTCGTGGCGACATGCCAAGTCACCCACTCTCTCATCCCCCGGCAGCTGGGGGTCAGCAGGAACGACCATCCCACAGAATGGGAGCCTCGTCAGAAAATAGACATCCTCGACAGCCAAGAATGTAAGTTATTGTCCCCTGAGGATGAAACACTGCATATGAGTGCTCCACATGGATATCATATACTAGAGCAGGAAATCCTACGATTGTATCAACATGCAGTCGAAGAACTTGAGCAACCCACAGGCTACCAAGTGCCTCTGAACTCCCGGATGTTGTCTCACTGCCTCCCGGAGAGAGTCCCAGTCTCGCTCTCTCCAATGCACTGGCATTGTGCTCTCTGAACTATGTTGATCACTTGCATCCACACAAAAAAATTTGGTCAGCCTTCATCATCCATAAAACACATCAAAAAAATCGAAATTTCAACACCCTTAGCCTTTCCTCTAGTGTGCGGTTTTTACCCATACAAGTGTGTGCATGTTCATTGCACAGTTGTGCACTCATGCATAGATGTCTGCAAAACAGTTGTGCATCTCTTGCGAATCTGTCACCCATACAGGTGCGCACATGTAAGAACATGTTATCTGGACAGTTGTGCATGGTGCGCATTTGTCAGTTTAACATGCATGCATCTCATGTGCATTTGTATTTCCCTCCCCCATGCCCACATGTGCAGTTGTGTCAAGCACAGTTTCACACTATGCACGGGAGAAGGAATTATAACCACGCATATGCGCGCGAGTATTCCTCCTTCTTCCGCACATTGGTGGGACCCCAACCCAAAACTATCCTTGTACGGCCATCCATACACCCCCTAACTCAATTCTACAAATTTCAAATTATGCGGGAGGATGGGACCACTAACCTGGCTCTTGCAACTCCCGGATCGGTTGACTTGAGCTCCTGTAATCTCCAAATATCCTCAGGATGTTCTTGTCAAATCACTACAACGACGGGTACAAATGAGATGGCATTGTGGGCCCACCAGCCATATATAGTCCCTTTTGTCAAACTTCCACACCCAATTACAAGAGCCCAGAGCCTTCGTTTTTTGATCCATTCTCAACCATGGGATCCTGGTCCCTCCATCTACATATTCACATTCCCCGGGTCATCCTCTGAACTTGACCCCGGGGGAGCATTTTTCTCACGTCACATTCAGGTACGCATGCTCAAGTTCAAAATTATCAGATAACTACTATATGTTCTTTATCATCAGATATTGTTCATGTCGGTTATTTTGTTTTCATGTGTGCAGGTACCTGGTCATCAAACTGACGCAGCCCCTTTAGGTATATGTTTGACACTGGCATGTAATTATTCCCTCTGTAAATCAATTGCATCTCCTAGTCACACCCTCTGACGTTTACCTTTCGGGTCCTTACATCCGACTCTGCAGTATCTTCACCTCTGTTGCATTTTGGTAATGTCACCCGGTAGCACTCTCCCCCACATTAGTTGTCCCATTCATAGTTCCCCTTGGCAACTTGACACTCATGTTTATTTCACCCCCTAGGGATGGGAGTCTCGATAGTCTTCTGCACTTCTGAGAATGAGCCCCATACTTATTCTCATCATATTGCTAGCTTTCCCAATAGACTCCCATGTCATTTGACTGTACCTCCATAGTATCATTATCCTTCCATCTCATCCACCATCAGTTTTCCCATCTGCAGATTGTCCTCCATTCATTTACCTTATACAGAAACCCACCCATGGGGCCCCCACCCTCCACCAGTTCTCTTTCGCAACTTGCTCCCTCACAGGCCAAGCCATATTTCACTGGGGCACCCATTTCTGTATCTGTAAACTCATCTATTCTTTATTTATTTGGTAATTGTAAAAATACTTTCTTTCCAACATTTACTTAGTTTTTTTGTCATCACCCCTGATGAACTTATTTTTCTCGGCAAAGCAACCCATGTCGCCCTTGGTTGGGGAATCCACTCCTTTTTCATTTCGACATTTTTTAGGAACCTCGAGTATCCCAAGTCCATGTACCCATAATCTCTGAGTTTGTCCACTTTTTTAGCCTCTGACATAGTTTAACCCCATATCTAGTCATCCCCCTGACACTAGATACAGTTTTACGATTGATGCTAATCATCCTTCAAAATTCCCCAACCAAGGGAATTCTTGAGTCTCACAACATCTTGACTTTGTTCATGTTACCTGTCAGGACCTGATCTCATCTCAGTGGATTTTATGAAGCCCTTTGCTTCTTGGAGTCATGTCTTCCTTTCTGTCGACATCGGCGCAGTTTCCAGAAGGGAAGTAATATCTTGACTCTCATTACCTTTACAATGAGGAGTCTCGGATGGCACAGAGAGAATCATCATTACTCTCTTATTCTGTTGACCCCCATAACATTCGACTTCAACAAACTCTCATGTTACGATGGGTCTTACTATGCGACTATTGCAGTTGTTTCATACCAGTCGAAGACCTCTGAATTCGTTAGGCCATCAATGCCTACGAGTCATCGACACTTTTTACAGGCATCCTTGCCTCATTCCAGAGTATGTTCGACATTCAGAATGGTCGTCTGTCATTATCAACCGCCCCTGAGAGCACTGCAATTATCTACATCAACATACATTTTCAGTTACAGTCTCACATTTTAGGTTACATAACACGAGCATGGGGCATGCCCGCCTCGTCTGTACATAGATTTTTTTCTCCCTGGAGAAAGGTTTGGGTCCCACAGTTTCCCCTCTCCCTCCAGCGGATCACTCTTGCAGTTCCTCTCAACACTCTTCATTACAATGGCACTTTCAGTAAAAGAAACATTGGTGTATTTTAGCTATATGTATGCTCCTAACCTCACACATCATGGGGCATATGTTATCACTGAAATATCGTCTGCAACATTGCACGCAAATAGTTACAAAAATACAGCAATGCCAACAACAATTAGTCCACCTGCAACACTGAAATGCATTCAAAAGGCAAAAAACTATACAATTGGGTCAAAAATTGACATGCACAAATTCACCAAAGGAAGCGCGTGCACAATGCGTGGGCCAACAAATCCCTCAGAGCGCACAATGGGCCAAATGCAAGACTGTGTACGAGAAAAATCGTGCACTTCTATGAATGACGCATTTATGGATATTGTCAGCACCTCAACCACTTATGGACCAACTCCCAACACGATTTGACCTTCATATATGAGGGAAATCCGAATGGGGGGCTGGTCAAGGACTAGAGGGTGCCCTAAAAGGCCCCCTGTTCACACCAAGAACCAATTACATTTTTCGTTGAATGAATGCAATAAATAAGAGCCATGGGTGCAATAAGAAACCAAGATCTTCATAGTATTGTTATGTTGCTAGAATTCTCCCTTTAGAATCTTTTTTTCTCTTAGGAGCCTTCAAGCATCATTGACCACCTCTTGAGGGAATAGGCATTGTTTTTCTTCACCATTTGAATTTTTCTTCCATTGTATGAAGAGCTTTCCATTAGGGAACTCAAGATCCCTCCCAAGGAGGAAGAGGGGACTCATAAGTCCTTTTTTTTCTCTACGGTGATTTTCCTACTAATCTATTGATCCATTGTTTGCATTATGTTAGTCATTGGTTGATTTTTATGGTACTAAGTTTCTCATGCTTTCTAACTTTTATTTCTTAGTTGTTTTAGTTTATTTCTTTGTTTATACATGTGTTTGACTTGTTTAACCCACTCACAAACTTTTGTCTTGTTTAGCAAGCTCATCTACACATGCAAGTGTTGTTGTTTTTTTCACCCAAGTGACAAAACCAACACAACAAAGAGTACCCCTAGCGTTGGTTGGGAGGTACCAGTGAAGTCTATATGGTTAGCAAGCTGGAGAATGGAAAGATCATCAGTTGACGAAGAACATCGCCAAACCCAGATTCGTCCATTACGATATTCTCATTGAAATTTGATTTGTAAAAGAATTGCTTATTTATGTATGGTTTTCCTTTCGCCGCATATGTAAAAACATTGTATTTGAATGCATTCTCAGTGCAGCTTGAGTTGTAATAAGATCATTTTTTGTTAATGAGTTTTGAATTTGGCCGTAAACTGTGATTGAATTGGGTATCGAATGGTCATGATCCTTGACGGGTTTGGGGTAGTTTAGAAATTGAAGTTTTGACATTTATGTCTTGCAAACTATGTATCTTGAAATTCCTTGTTACTGCCCTTCCAGTCTACCAATCTATTGGATTTATGCTTGAACGCTACTGTGAACTTATCGAAATTAGTCATTATTCAAGAATTCCTCTTGTATCCATCTAGTTGAAGATTTTCATATTTGACTTGTATGCTTTTTGAAGATGGAACCAATGTCTTGTGAGAATCATTGTTCAGTAAATAATCAGCATGGTGAATAAGACGACGGATAGTTTCATGGCCTTTTCGTCCACTCAGGAACTTATAAAGATTACAAATCCGCTAAATATTTTATTAAACTCCTTTGCGCCAGACCCAGTCGGGCGTGCAGGGAAATCCTTAGATTTCTATCTGTTAAATCATTAAAATCATTAAAATCACATTAAAATCTGTTAGATTTCACATTAAAATCATTTTCTTTTTTTCTTTCTTTTTAATGTTATGACAGTCGAGAGCGTTCACTTATTCTGGTCATTAAGTGGTTCCTCTTTTTTTTACTTGGGATTTAGAAATGTATTGTGTTCTGGTGCACGGTTTAGAATAGGCGAATACCCCTTTTTCAATGGAGTCGTAGGATAGGACGCATGCTTCTATGCTGAAGTGAGATCGATCCTCCTCGATTTACTCAAACCCTTTATTACCTTGATGTTGGGTTATTTGACTTCCTTCGTAGAGTGAATTTTGGAATAAATCCATCTAAGGTTCACTTGGACTAAGTTATCATCGGGACTTACCCTTACATCCCTTAAGCTTGGATAACCCCATCTTGTTGGGATAAATTCAATAGCATCTCCCAAGGAGATACTTCTTATTTCTTAGATGTCTTACTTAATGAAAAGTTTTAATTACAAGGGACCCTTTCACCCTGTTAAATTTTGGATTTAATGATAGATGGAATTAAGTGCTTTTTATAGTGGGGCTCTTATAATTTAAGTTGGGAGCAGGATGTTAAGTTGATAGGTTAGAAATATTGACCCTTCTCAAAAATCCATACACCTCAAGGTGTAAGTTAGAGTGGGAGTTATCCTATTATGGTTTAGGTGTGTTAATGCATCCCTTTTTAGCGGATACATAAGAAATCTTGACTTTAATATTTCAATGTAAGTCTAACTACCTTCTAAGTAATTTGTAGATGGCTAAAATTGTATTAAATTCTTACAGTACCTCTTAATCACGATAATACATTTTAATGGTTTGTGTAGTTATTGTGCTCTCAATTCATTTATCCCTAGGAATTATCCCTTCGCTACCTTACATGCATTGTTGCTTGTTGACAATAAAGTTTAGTAGAATACCTTGTTGCTCCATTAAATGGAGATGTTGTTGATTGGTTGAGTAGATAGATTCCCTTATGCCTTAAAAATAAAACCAATGATTTCTTATGTGCCATGAATTATGTCGTTGATCGAGTAATTAGATTTGTTGTGCTATGGAATGAATTTTGTTATGTAATGATTCGTAATTAGATTTATTTGCGCCATGGAATATGGTTGATGTATAATTCGGTTGTGAATTGCTTACTCTTGCGCCTTGTAATTAATGTAAAGTTTGATTGATGATGTGATAGATCTCCTTTGCGCCTTGGAATAAAAGTGGATCAGTAATCTTGTGTTGGTGATTATGTGGATGCATGCTTGTGTTAGAATTTGTCTACTCTTGTGTGAATAAATAAAGTAGACATATGATTGATCGAGTAATTGAATCTCTTGCGCAATCGAACTATTGTTAATGTATGATTGATTTAACAACCATTACAATTGTGCCTTTAAATTTTGATGCATGATGGATTTGAAAACTAGATCACTAATTCGTCGTTTAATATCATTGAAGCATTGTTGATTCGAACTAGATTACTTTTGCGTTAATTTATTGTTGATATAAGATTGATATCTAGACTGGAGTTATGAGTTGTGATTGATTAAGGGATTTAGACATTGTTGACTGCCTCTCCAACTAGGGGGTCAACTCTATGTGCTATGAAGAGATGCATCATCAGATGCTCATTTGTCGAAGACTATTTGGTTCTACAGGGCATTTTTGGCCCCAACACTTCTTTTTGTAAACAAAATTTCCACACCCCTGCGTGGGTCAATAATGTAATAGGTCTGCATGGCTCATAGTTAGGTTAGTTACCTCGGGATTGGTTCATTGGGAGAGTTCCTTTCACCAAAAGTTTTTTATCCTCGGGATATCAATTGGGCTTTTCAGCCTTATTGATTTCCCTTGAGTTTTTTCCTCACACTTGCAATAATTCCTCTAAAGTGGTGAAGGGCGTTCTAATGGGCTTATCTTATGGTAACTATTGTTTAGGAATGATGTAAAAGATGGATAAAGGTGAGAGTGATTTTTCCTAACGGAATTCCCTTGAGTCTAGATTAGTTTCTTTTAATTAATTATTTTTTAATTAAATTTCCCTAAGTTTGGAGGTTTAATTATTTAATTAATTAATTAATTTTGAGAAAAAATTGTAAAAACTAGGTCCTTGGACTTTTGATAGGGGTATTTGTGCTCAAAATAAATGAAATGAGACCCCCTGCACCCTTGGACCAAGTTTCATCTCAATCAGACAACTTTTGTTAGGTGTTTGTCCACCATGAGTATCAGTCAATCAAAAACAACAATTTTAATTGCTAAGTCATGACATTAGAAAAATGT
>ML811260.1:110177-122797 GCA_009831015.1 Picea engelmannii | reverse complement strand
AAAGTACCTATGAGGGTAGTAATATGGGGGGATTTCAAGGTCCATCAGGGTCACAAGACACATCTTCTTCAACCGCGATTTCATTTTTCAATACACCATTTCTTTTCTTGTCAACATTAAATATTCCATATTTTTCATGATTGTCCAATGAGCCTATTCAACACCAATCCTGATGGCCAACAATTCCCACAAAGTTTCCATATAATATTTTGAAATTTGATAGTAAACCTGGAGAAGAGACTTCAACACATGTCATAACGTACGACTTATGGTGTTCTTTGAACTCATTAGTGGATGATAGTATATAGTTGAGGATTTTCAAGAGAACATTGACTTGTAGTGTGGAAAAATGGTACATTGTGTTACTCGGTGCTACTTATTGTCATTTCTGGAACTTAACCATGGATTTTCTAACACACTTCCAATTACCAATATGATATAAGAATGGAACTGAACTTTTGACATCACTACATCATAACAACGCCACTCATATTTTTGATAATATCCATGAATGGAGATGACAATGATGGCTCATTTGAGAAAAGATTCCATATCAACTATTATCTAATCGGTTTTTCAAGTCATTGTTGAAACCCATATCCAAGGACACATCCATGTCAGGGGAAGTTTCCAAGGAGAAAGTGATCATGCACTCCCAACACTTTGAATTGATTTATTCATAGGAAGGCACATTGTATGATATCATCGCTCATGTTCCAATGATGTCAACATATCATGCTAGGCCAACCCCGAGACCACATGCCGATGGTGTGGTTGGTTCTATTTCAAATGTTTTTGTGGTCAGTTGGCTAGATATATGAGCCAAATGTCTATATATTCAATTCAACTAGATATTGCATCTACTACCTCAATATATTCAGTCCCTAATCAGACCTCTGAGGTGAATTCAATACAATCCACATGACCAAAGAATTCTTAGAAACCTAGAGGAAATAAGAAGAATAAAGAGAATAAATATTTCATTGAGCAAGGGATTGTGCAAGCCCAAAATATCACTAGTGGAGGCACTAAAGAGAAGAAGAATAACACGTTGCCCTCCAAAGACCTATGGTGGATACCATCTCACTCACCAATGTCTGAGGATGGATGAGATTCAATGCTACCTTACCCAATAGGGAGCTCCCCAACAATCTCTTGTATTGACAAATCCATTCCTTCTGTAACAACAATAAATGGCCGTGTCAAATTGTTCACCTCCACAAGGGGGAACCATAGGTAACTCCCAGCAAGGGGGTTTTCGTCAAATGCCAACATCTTCATGTGTGACTAGCCAATTAACCTATAGACTTGTGTTTGTAATTACAAGAATCCTGAGAGTGGTTCTTTGAATAAGGACCCAACATCTACTTCCCAACCTGATATCCCTCTCCATATAGAGAATCCATATATTGACGTAGTGATTCACCCACCTAAGGATGTCCTAGATATGTCTATGCATAATTCTAACACATGAACTGCCCATAATTACAATATTATGGAATATCTATCCCATGAACCATGTGTCATGTTATCCCTCGAAGTTATCCAAAGTTTCCCAACTTAATGAAAGGAACTATTGTCTTCTATAGGTGAGGTTGACCCTTTGGAAACTTGGTTGATTCCTTTTGACACTAACCAAAGTCGACCTAGGATTTTGATGCATATTATTTTGAGAATGACATGAAGGAACACATATAACAGAGATATAATAAGGATATACACAAAGATATTGCAAGGAACATAGTAATACAGTAAAGTAGTAAAACTCAGATTCCATTAATGATTTTCTGGAATACAAAAGACTGTAAAATGCAAAGCACACAATCTAACTAGAATGGTGGTAGCTTATCTCTGGAGAGAGATGTGTTGTCTACGTTCAGATTAAAATGTGGCTCCAAAATAATTTTTAACATAAAGAATAAATTATAAAACCATAACCCCAGAAGATGAAATTCCAAAATGTTTGTGGGCCCCGATGGGGGTAGTTGATACGTCAACTTTCCGAGGGTGCAAACTTTGCATACAATCTTCGTTTGGGGCACTCGGTACCTCGTCCGCAAGGTCTATTTTATGAGTACACATTCTGAATGACCAAATACATCCCAACAAAGATATATTAGGTGCTTCCAAGTCAAAAAAGCGTCATTTAGGGCCTCAAAAGTTTGGGACCTAAAAAGCTATAGAAAAAATGCCAAGATGGAAACTGTAATTTGAACTACTAGAATATGTGGGAGACCACTGATGTCCACCTGGATTATTCATGCCCCTCCTAGGAAGAAATGGTTTCCATTGCATCAAGTTCCTCCATAAGATGAGGAAACGTTTGTTGAATCTAACTCATGGTGATCCACTTTCCCTAATGAAGAATCTACCCTACTTTGACGACCTGATAGAGTTGGATGTTTTGCTGGCAGGTTCCTTTATTATTGGTGTCCATGATACGATCAATTGTCAGATGTTCAATGTAATAAATATTTATTTTTGTAGGGGCCAAGTGCTCGGTCGCGTCTGAAGTGTCCGGGAGGGGTGAAAAATATGGTCGAAGTAGTTCCACATTAAATATCGGGTGCAGTTCCACATACTTTACACTGCTTTATATTCTTACCAATAGGTGGTTCTATTGTTGATATAACCCTTTTAAAACATTTCATATTAATCCTTTATTTAATTTAGCACGTATTTCCTTGATTATTAACCACCATAACTCTTATTTCAAAGTTGTTAGCTTACACAGTAAGATTTAGAATTTATTACAAATATTTATGAAATCTTCACAACTTTAATAACAGTACTTTGTTCACACAAGTGGAAAATGAAGTGGTGGGGGGGAATAAATGCGATCGGGGAATGATGATGTGATGTCATGGATGATGGAAAATAGTTAAGTATGGAAGTGAAAAAAGAGGAATGGAGAGTGCAATATGGTGAATTCAAAATTGTGGGATCCAGGACATAAGACATGGTAAATGAAAAAGGTGAAAGGGGATGACTCCCGCATCTGCAATGAGAAAATAAATTAAGTATGAGAAGAGGATATTATGTGGGCTGGAAAAGTGAAATGGTCATTTTGTATAGCGTGGGATTGCGGGTTGCGAGACACGAGCATGAGGGAAAAAGGTAAGTGGAAATGACGGGTGTCCCACATCTGCATTCAAAGAAATGGATAATTATGAAAAAGGTAAGGGGCACAATTTGGAGGATGCAGAGAGAGAAAGGTCATTCTAAGTGTTTCACAACTATGGGACATGGGACATTGGGATTTGTGAGATAGAATGGGTTGGTCTCTTGCAACTCATAAAATGACTAAATGTTGGGATTGAAAGAAAATAAAATACGACTAAGTAAATATACAAGGGCTTGCGGGTCCACAAACCCACGAATTTGATGGTAGTCTAATCTGCAACCTACATTTGAAAGACAAAAATGATTAAGTAATTAAAATACAAGGATCAAATAATGTAAATGGAAAATACTAAGGATGGATGTATGTACTAAGGTTGATCAATAAATTTATATCAACAACTATAATAATGAGTAGAGAGACCCATGTGCCATAAGTGTTCAATAACATAAGTATTCCAATAGAGGACGAACACCTTCAATAACCAATCAAAAAACTAGATCAAAGATCAACACACCGATTTTTTTACATGGTAAAACCATTAGAGGGAAGCATCGACAACCAAAACCAATGTGGCCACATGGGGAAAATTATTAATGAAAAACAAAAGTATTAGAAAGATATTTACAAGTGAGTTTATCAAAATAAATTATCGGAAAATGACCATTTTTGCTATTTAAATAGAGATCATTGACTAGTTGGGTGTTAAGACACATATCAATGTAGCTATTAAGATCGAGGAGAATATGAATCATCATATCACTCTATGTCGAGAAAATATCATAATCATTAGATTACCTAACTACAAATGCATACTAATGCATACTAAAGAAACACACTTTTACCTAATGACACATTAGACCAAGTGGATCTTAACTAACTCCTAAGTGTCTAAATATCCTAACATCCCCCCTTAATAACAACTTGGGATAATATTGAAGGATTTACAAAGGTTTCACAACATGAGAAGGAAGGAGGCATTAGATCCTATCCCCCCTTAAGGATAACTTCCTAAAATCCTAACATAGATCGAAGTCTATAAAACTTCACTTTTGTAAGAGACTTTGTGAAAATGTCAACAACTTGATATTATGTAAAGAAAAAGAGCACTTCAATAAATCGATCATGAGTGATCTTTCTCATGAATTGCATGTGTAGTTTCATGTGTTTGCTGTGACGATGTTGAACTAGATCATTGACAAGCTTGATGGCACTCTGATTGTCGCACCAAGGGGTGGTTGGATGTTGCTGCTAGAATATAAACTCTGAAAGGATTTTCCAAAACCACAAGGATTCCTAACTTTCATTAATTGTTTCTTGGTACTCCGCTTATACTAAATAAAGATAAATACTCTATTGTGTCTTACAAACCCAAGTGATAGGTCCTTAACCAAGGATAAAAAAGTAACCTGTAGTAGACTTTTGGTCATCAATATCGTCGGTCCAATATGAATAAATGAAACCAACCAATAAAGGAGCCCCCCTTGAGTTGTAATGTATCCCGAATTGAACTGTACCCTGGACATACCAAAGTATCCTTTTAGTTTCTTTCCTATGTATTTCATGGGGTGTTTGTATATACTAGGTAACAAGACCAACAATAAAGGAAAGATTAGGATGGGTACGAGTAAAGTATAAGAGGATACCAACTAACTGATGGTACAAAGTGGCATCAACTTCAGGAGAAGTACAGGTGGAAATAAGTTTGACTCTAAACTAAAAGGGATAAGAGGTTGTTTTTGAATCTTCCATGTGAAAGCGACAAAGAAGGTCACAACCATGCTTAGACTAGGAAAGAAAAATTCCTTTCCTTGGTTTGCAAAACTTGGAGGCCAAGGAAATAGTGCAAATATCCCAAGTTCGTCATTTTAAATTTCTGTTTAAGGCTATTTTTCACATGGTTTAAATGTTTTGGGTCACTTTCTGGGAGACCAACCAATCTGGCTAATATTTTAATGATTTTTTGGGAGACCAACCAATCTGGCTAATCTTTTAAGAGTAATCAAATTAAACATTATCTCATGAATAAATTAATATTTCATGAATTATGATATGGGTAAGAATTTGTAATTTAAACCAACTGGATTAGGAATTTTCCATAGCATTTAACTATGTACTCAATAAATATATGTATTGATAAGCATAAAAAAAACAATCACCTTTAATAAAATCAAATATAATTATTTCTTAAATGAGATTTTTTAACAAATTCAAACACAATTATCTCTCATAAAGTTTTGCATCAAACTCATTTGGAATTATTGAAATTTAATTATGATTACATTATCATTTGAAATTTGTCTATATAGTAGAGCACTTATATAGTGGAGTAAATAATGCAATTGATGTAAAGTTACACTGAATCAATGTGTTAAGAGATTATACTCAATCAAAGTGATAATAAATTATATTAAATCAAAATTATAAGAGATTGAAAGCAATGTGAACAAGTATAGGGCAAGAGGATAAATTTTAAAAAGAAAGAGATGTAAAAAAAAACAGGATATGAAAATCAAAGTCAATAGGAAGATAAATCTTATATTTAATATTAAAAAATAAACTAAAATATTAAGAAATTTTAACACTTAAAAAGATTATGTGTGATTTTTTTTTTTTTTTTTTANGTATTACTTTAGAAAACTAAATTTTTTACATAGACTAAGGAACCTGGTAGCCGGCTTGCCAAAAAGAGGAAACTAGAACCGACTTTAGGATCCTTTAAAGATAACCAAAATTGTCTCTATCACTGTAGCTATAATATCTAAGTTTGTTGTAGTTTATACATAAGTGGATTGAAATCCTTTCAAAACTAATCATAAGAAACTCAAAAGAACAAAAATGAAACATGGAGAAAAGGAAGATCATACACCAGAAGTACCACTGCCTCCATCGCCAATAGGGGGATGATTCCAAGATGGAGTGAGGATGAAAGGATGACATCAAATTGGGCAGTGACTGGAAGAAGGATCACCTGACGGTGAATAAAAAAGAATGTTCAGCTGGCGGTTGATGTTATCTTGACGAAACAACTAATTTTTTGTGTCTCTGTGAATGTACATGAGAAAATTGAGGTGCTCCTTAGAGAAACTATGCATAGTGGAATCAGGGAATTCCTCTAGTGCTCTATTGTATTTTTGAAGGGGTATCAATGAGTCTTTTTCCTCAATGAAAAGATAACCCTAGTGGCCTTCCTGTGGGTTGCATGGAGAATCTTGGCCCATTGCACCTATGTTCCCTGTAGACTGAGAAGGCTGTTGAATTGGACCGAGACGTGACATGGATGGTCTTGCTATGTCCTTAGGAGGTGTGACAGGCGAGTCCTCCTCTATGACAAAACAACTAAAATTATCCTCTTCATTGATATTATCCATGTCTACCACTTATACAGTGGGGTTGACTTGAGGGAAAGACTGGCCCGAGAAATTTGCAGGGACACTGAAATTTTTGTTGCGATTAGCAAGATATTTGAAATAGTCTCGACCTCTCCAAGAATGGTCACACTCGTGAGGCATGAAGCCAAGGGTGAGAGAAACAAACAAAGGAGGGGAAAAATCAACCAGGATTTGGGAATGACTTAACCTGTCCAGAATAGTGTTCAAGCATGTAGACAAAGAAGAAAGAAGAATCATGTCAAGAGTAGTTGAGCGACGCATAGAAATATTCCCATTCTATCACATTAAGGGAGCCATAAAATCAGAGGTGACATTGTCCTCTATAGTACCACTCCCAATTAAAACCAACGTCAACCTGAACCAGAGAATCAAATGTCCCATGGAACAAAATATCCCGACAGATAGCCCTACATTGATGCACGACCTCCAGAACTGAAGCATGGAGGGGAGGCTATAGGTAGGGGATATATTTAATCTCATGGTTGGGCACATGTCAACCCATCCGAGGAGTTGCAATCTGAATTTTCTAGGTCTAGGAATTGTTGGAACATTGGTGGAGCTATATTAGAATTGGCATCATAGAGGATATCATCACCCCTTAAAACAACCCCTTCATTAGCAAGTTTATCTGCAACTTTATTCAGTTCCCTTCGAGCATGAGAGGGGATAAGAATGAGGCCGAGGTGTAGGAGGGATTTTAGGTTTTCAAGAGAGTTAAGGAGGCACCATCTGGGGGATATTTTAGAAGGGTCAGAACCATGGATTATTTTTATAGAAAGAGACATGATTATTTAGGAGTCCCCCTTGATGATAAGTTGCTTCAGACCTATATGAGAAGTAAGATAAATCTCACGAATTAAGCCCTATATCTCAGTTGAATTACTGGTATCAAAGCCCATATTTCCTACAATTATATGGTTGATTTTCCCCTCACTATTTTTTATCACCACCCCAAATCTGGTTGGTCCCAGATTTCCCTTAGAGGCTCCATCAAAATTTAATTTATAAAATCATGGAGGGGGAAATTGCCAGGTATTTGGAATTTGAGTGACTATGGTGCGAGGATTGGATCCAATGGGAGATAGGGAAGGGTCAATGTTCATATTCCACTAGGAGAGAATAATGCTTTCATTGGGATTGAAGGTGAGGTCTTGTTTGGACCACTTTTGTGATCTCACGATTTCTTGAGTGTTGTCAAAGATATTGGACCATACAAAATTCTTTGAGGAGGGCTTGGAGTGAAAGACCCTTCTGTTTCGTTCTTTCCATATTTTCCAAACAACAAATCCCATAAGAAACTGCCAAATTTTGTTGAGAATTGGATTGTTGTAGGTGTTCATTCTCTACTTTTATATAGAGTGAATGATTTTGTCTTCTTCCTGGTTCATTTTCCTCATGATATGATCCACCTTATCCCAAATTTATGCACTAAAAGGACACTAATTTAGGAAGTGTTCCATAGATTCCTCCTACTGCATACAAAGAGGACACGTTGAGGGCCCAATAAATATTTTTTCCCTTAAATTATCCCAGGTTAATATTCTGTTTTTTAATAGAATCCAAAGAAAAGTGGAAACCTTCAGCCATAGGTGTGATTTCCAAATGGTATGCTAGGTCAAATTATTGGCTAGTAAATGAAATTGTTCTTTGAGATAGTAGGTTTCTTTGATAATAAAAGTACCAGCTGTAGAGTGCCCCCAACATAAAATTTCCCGACCCTCTCATCTTTGAGTATTCCTCGAGGAAGCAATTTCCTGCTAGGAGTCTAAGTTGCAGTCAGTTGGAATATTAAGATTCATGTGAGAGGTTTTCCAATCCCTCTAGTGAGAATCCATGGGCGTTTCTTTCCATAAGTTGGCTACCTTTATCGTATTTCTATTTGGCATTTGGGCTTGGAATTGATGTAGGATTTCCAAGGATTGTAGTGGAGGGAGTTGTTGCTAAGAGTTTGAACAAAAGAAGGCGTCTTGTCCATATTTTAATTCCTAGAAGGCATGATACTGAATGAGGGGTCGATTGCACCAAGCTGCATTCTAGATATTGGAGCCTAGAATTTGATCTATCATTTTGATTAGATGAGTTTCAAAAACATGTGGAGCATATTTTTGTTTCCACAACCTTTCCCATAATTCTTTTGGGTTCTTCAACCACCTCCAACATATTTTTTCACCCATTATTTCATTTATCAGACATGGATCATGGAGCTCGAGACCACCATTGAGCTTTGGTTTGCATAGTTTGTTTGAGCTGACCAAGGCCCATTTGCTGTGATATTTTAGACCCTGCGAAAGTAACTTCCTTTAAATATTTCTGATGGTATTGAGTAGAAAACATTTAGGAGTGACTAAGGCTAAGAAGAGATAGGTGGGTATATCTTGAAGGGAATATTTGACAAGCACCAGACGACCAACTAGGTTAAGGGTGAAAAAAGTCCAGGAGTTCAGTTGTCTGGCTAGAGAATCAATGAGGTTGACCCAGGAAATGTTTATATCTATAGAATCAAAGAGTGGGATACCAAGGTAGTTGGATGGAAGGGATATCCGGGGGATGCCTAATAGTTAGAAGATATGGTTCTGAATGGCTAAAGGAATACTAAAGAAGAAGACCTAGGATTTTTTTATATTGACATAGGTACCTGAAGCTTCACTGAAATAATAAAGAATGTGATTTAATTTCTGCGCTTCCTGTGCTATGGGTGTTCCCATTAACATGGCATCATCCACAAATTGACTATGTGAATTTGCTGGTTGAATAACATGGAGGGGAATACCTTGTAGGGAGCCATCTGCTATGGATGCCTTGATGCAATAGACGAATCCTTTATCCACAATGACAAAGAGGAGAGGGGAGAGGGTGTCCCCTTGACATATTCCTCATGAGGGAGTGAAGGTTTTTTAAGGGACTCTGTTGTCAAGTATAAAAAAGAAGGAAGTGGACGTGAGATTTAATATCCAATTTACCTAGTCATTACAGAAGCCAAAAGAACAAAGAATAGAGAAGATGTATTTCTAAATTAATATGTCAAAGGCATTTGAGAGGTCAATTTTTATGATCATATCTATAGTTCACATGTATTTAAGGGAGTGGATCGCTTCGTGTTCCAGTATGATGTTGTCGAGAATCTGGAATCCTTCCACATATCCTAAATGCTCCTTGGAGATAATGAAGGGTAGAATCGACTTGAGTCTAAGCACAATAACTTATTTTATAAGTTTATATATGACATTACATAATGCGATGGGTCTAAAATGCTTTGGGTGGGTTACTCTTTCCTCCTTGTGTATGAGCATGAGGAAAATGGTATTGAGAGTAGATAAGACTTTACCCGAGGAGCAACATTCTTCCAAAAGTTGACAAACCTCCTCCTGGAACATCGACCAATAGTGGTGAAAGAAGTCTATGGTAAATCCATTTGGCCCTGTGGATTTTCTCACTGACATTTCCTTCATAGCCTAATCCACCTCCTCAATTCAGATA
Source organism: Picea engelmannii (assembly GCA_009831015.1). Taxonomy (NCBI): domain Eukaryota; kingdom Viridiplantae; phylum Streptophyta; class Pinopsida; order Pinales; family Pinaceae; genus Picea; species Picea engelmannii. Next base: position 112,807 of record ML811260.1, on the reverse strand, counting down.
GGCCGCATGAGTGCTTCATTTTTTTATGGAGAGATGAGATTTGGCACTTGCCGAGTGATTTTATTGATGGCTTGAGAGCGGTCATGGGTCAACTATGAAAGAATATTTTTGTAATAATTGATAAGTTCATTATCCATTTATCAATGCTCCATGAGTACTTGGCCTTGGTCATTTTATAGTTTGGTGATGCGATTAACATGTTGTCTGTGTATCATGTATCTATGAAAGAACTTGATGTTCTTTTTTCCTTCTTTGAGCCATTGTACTCTTCATTTTTGATGCCAGAGGATTTCCTCTTGTTGATGTCTTTCTTCCAATTGTTTTTAAGAAGATACTCCTCGGCCTGCAGGGAATCCATGGGGCCCTGTGAAATGAATTCTTTCTGAATCTCCTCCAGGCATTGCTCAATTAATATTTGGGCTTGAAAAATGTTTCCAAACATATTTTTGTTTCATTCTTTTAGAAAATGCTGTAAATTATTTAGATTTTGTTGAAATATGTACATGAGGGTTCCACGAGTAATTGTTGCTTATGACCACCATTTATAGGATAGTTCCTAAAAATATGGGCAAGTGAGCTAGAATTTTTCAAACTGAAAAGGCTTGATTTTAGGGGTGTAGGTGGTATCAACCCAAAAATGAATTGGCCAGTGGTCCAATCCTGATTTGGGGAGAATTTTTTCCTCTAGCACAGGACCTTCCAACATGAGGGATTCCAAGATCAAGAAGCGATCCAAATGACAATCTACCTACTGGGTATCAAAGCACTTGTTGGTCCATATGAAAATTCCATTTTACGCTTCAATGTCTATCAGATGCATGTCTTCTATGAGATTTTGAAATTTTTCACTGTCATTGTCCAATCTTCTAATTCCACCTATCTTTTCATCCAAGGAGATGATTATGTTTAAATATCCTCCAATTATCCATCTATACTGACCCATAAGATTACCGAAGGATTTGAAATTTTGCAAAAAGTTATCCTTTTTTGGTGGTGACTGGGGGCCATAGTAACTTGTGATGACACCCCCCCTATTGGATCCAATGGCACAATAATGTGTTTTTCTCGTCCAGGCCTTGGAGTAAAGTATATCCAAAATAAATATCACAAGGTTCCATAATATGGCTAATACACCCGCCACACCATTAGAGTCATTAAATATACAATTTCTCTGCCTCCAACACCTTGCAAAGATCTCTTTTGTTGGGGTGTGTGCACATTTTGTCTCTTGAAGAAATGGTATATCCGGTTCCTATGCCATTATACACCTGGAAAGAGCTCTTTTCTTTGTTCTCCCATTTAGGCCTCTTACATTCCAAGATAGAATATTCACAATGATAAAGGAGGGGGGTGAGAAGAATCCTGCAGTGAGATTTTGGATCTATCTCGAGTTTATCAAAAAGATTCCCACCGCGCAGATGAGTTGTTGTGATGACTTAAGGCCTCATCATTTTATTTTCTTGGGAATTTTTCGGTTGTCTTTGCTAGGGTCCATATGGATTCCCAATCCTCCCCCATATCTATATGTATCCCCCGCCGTAGAATTAATATATACTTTGTGAACTTTGTATAACTTCTCAGGAGGGAGGGATTGTAGCTCCTTTTTGTTATAATCCTCCTCTAGTAGATCTATATCAATACCAGCTAAGTCTTTGTCATTGACCAAAATTTCTATTTATTCCCCCTCCTCTGTTGGCTATTCCACTACCATCTAGGTAGGAGAGCTAGGTGGTATTATATGCTCCAAGATTGGATCTAAAATATACTTGGATTTTCCGTTGGTGATTTCTCTATTTTCATCTTGGTGCAGTGTTTCCACCTCCTAGGTATCAGGTAGTTTGCTGAGAATGTCAAAAGAGTTTCTCATGGAAGACTTCTTGCTTTGTCCTAGGCCAAGATTTCTTGGATTAGGTTTCTTTCATCCCTGTACTTGGGTAAATCCCTCTTTTTGATTACTCTTCTCTTCCTCAGATGTGCTCATGGGTATATTTAATGGGAAATCCCGAAAGAGATGGGAATGTTCATGACATTTTCTACAACGAAAAGGAATGTGCTCATAGTCAATAGTTTGTGTTCATTCCTCGTCTTGGTATTCTAGGGTTAGGAAACCTGGAAAAGCCTTAGAGATATTCATATAAACACATATGCGAGCATACAAAGTATACTATCTTTTTCGCGTTGCTTCTAAATATTTAACATAGATTCCAAGGGTGTTTCCTATGCCAGTGAGAATTTATTCCAGCTAGAACTCATGTGGTAGGGAATAAATATGGACGGTGCAAAGGAGAAATCTTCCTTTTCTAGGATTAAGTAGTTCATCTAGAATATTAAGTATAAACCTACAGAGTTGAAGAAGTATGGACCATTTTTGAAGATCTAGTCTTTATCTTCTAGATTGAAGAAGATGATTGTGAAGAATCCCTTTGAGCCCAACTGGAGGTCATAGTGGACTTTGGGAATCCACCAAGCCTTGATCCATTTGATTAAATCCCATTATGAGGGATAAAGTCCCAAAATTTTCCCTATCATGGCATGTTCCTTCATGAACTGAGTGTTACCCCCACTCGATCTGAGTTAATAACATACCTTGGAGAAATATTGGTCGATGGGATGCATTTTCCTGGCTCCCA